>JAKSZP010015184.1:0-36166 GCA_022478985.1 Massospora cicadina
GAGGTATAAAAAGTTATATTTTATTATAATACTTATTAATTTAAGCAAAACTATGGGAACAATTAGTTAGATTTATTTGTTTATATCACTTTTCCTTATTAAGTAAAAAAGCTACTGTATTATAGTATATTTTTAAAGTAGTAAGGTTAATATATATGAACTAAGATATTTTTATTTCTTGACTCACTATTTTCATCAGAATTTATAGCACTATTTTGAGCTTTATTTATGAGCTATAGAATAAATTGATACTTTTATATGTTAGGATAAACTAATATTAGCAATTAAGTTGGATTGACCTTGGAAAAAATACATTGCCAGATTTTAGCTATGTACAAAGATTTAAACCCTTGAAAATCTAGGTGATAGCAGGAAAAATCTACTAGACTAATTACCATCTTAGTATAAGTAACTTTTAGAGTTTATTTTTAAATTTACTGAAAATTTGTATTCCAATATTTTATGGGTATTCAAGCTACATAAATAGAATTTAAAAATTCTGAGTCATGCCTTAAATATGCAACATGCTAAATGGAGAACTATTGTGATGAAGTTAAAAACATTGTTTATATTAAAACATGTTTCTCCACTTGCTGTGGTGTCTGTCTGTGGTAAAATCTTGCAATTAATTTTAACTGCCTTTAAGACTAGCTAGAGCTTTGAAATTTAGCACACTTATGTATCTCCAATGACATTGTAATACATTGAAAAATTGTGGAAATTGTGAATTTTTCAAAATTTACTTATAACTTTCAAAAAGTTTTTAATGATGAAGAAGATGGAGACTTATAAGAAGTGACAACTATAGAAGAAGTGCAACACTATCAGCTCAAGCATTCACTAGAAATGGCTAAAGTTAATTCAAAGTAGCTTGTAAATTGTAAAAACCCATGTCACAAGCTTGTGCTGTTAAAAGCCAGTTATTAATGAATTTATTGCCTTGCTGAAGATAGAGAACATACCTCTCAAGCTTGTGCTATTAAAACTAACAACAAGAGCACCAATCGCCTTGCCAAGATCAAGAATACACCTCTTTAGTATGACTTTATGAGACAGAACAAAAGTGTAAGGATATATAGATCTGCTGTCATGATGCTCATGCTCAGCGTAATGCTGATGCACAAGAGTTACATAAGGAAATCAACAACCTCTGCAATAGACATGTGATATATGCACAATGTAGTGTTACACTAATCAAGTGGTAAAATATTATAATATTTTTGCCAAATAATATCTAAAAATCAGACCTCACAAACAAAAACATATTGGAAGTTTACCATCAATGTCATTGTCATTTGAAAAAGATTCACAAGACTAAAGATCCATCAGAGGTGTACTGAAATAATATAGAGCCTGGTAACATCTCAAGTGAAATTAAAATTCTCACTCAGTTTGAGCAAAAACTCTTATATCATGTGATACCATATGTTAAAATAGTCATATTTGATAATAGATATGGCCAATATGGATTCAAAACTAGGCCAGCTGTTTTCACTTGACCCTTTTGAGTTAAGTTTGAAGCTACCTTCTATGTTGAATTGTGTCTGTGATATTGCAGGAATGGTTGTAGTCACGGAGACTCAAAAATCTAAATATCTCTCATAATACACAACTTCACGTGAACAGGTGTATGCTGCGCTTAGCTGGCTCTTGGAAAACAATCTGCTTTTATAAGGATGTGACAATCAACTAATTTCAAGACTTTATTGACAAAACATGATTCACGTTGTTCCAGATGAGCCACAACAGAAGCAATCTTATTGCAATGAGGCTCATAGAAACAATAATTTTGTCAATAATTATCAATTTCAAAGTGCATACATGCCAAATTTTGGACGCTTTAGGGATTGTTCACACTTCCTGGAACCCGGGTTGGAGTATTTTAGATTCCAGTTACGCTAGTTCATTGTGTTTTTCTATGGCCACAACAATTATTATTAGAGCTGCCATTCTTCTTCCTGGTAATTGGACCACTAACATCTTGAACCAGAATATAAATTTAAGTGGATGGTTTTTGTGCGCTAATTCACATTGAGACTGAAACAAGAGGTGAGGAGGCGTTTCCAATACTCCTGATGGCTACCTGTAACTACACAATATGGACTTAGTCAAGAATGATATTCTAATGTTTGAAAATTCATTTGAGCTCGTTTATGATAATAACTGGCTATGTCAGGGTAGCTTAATAAGTTGAATGAATTATGGCATCATTAGGAAACTTTTATAATATGTCATTAGTCATTTGTTTGTATAACATTAAGATGGTGTTCTTGTTGTTGCATTAAGATCATTAGGCCTCATGCACTTCAATGACGAATATCACTTTACTGACTTGAATATTTACAGCATCAAAGGTTCAAGTGCATGATTTGGTGACAGTAGAGCATGCATCATTGTATGTGACACAATTGAGAAATATATTTGCTTTGTCTATACACTGTTCACTAAAAAATGAACCTTTTTTGATTTAATTCATCAATGTGTATGTGAAGGGCATTGTCATATGGATGAATGTTTGTGACAACATCAGCATGATATACCACAAGCAGCTCATGATGATCTCATGGTTGATGTTTATTCTATGGTTTATATAAATCCCACACCCAAAAAACATATTTAAATTCAGGCATCAGTCAAATCTCCTATCAATGTCGCTCAGATAGATGTTGATGAAGTATTAGATGATGCATTTGTTATTTTGAAAAAATGTAAATAAAATAAATGTAAGTCAAAGGACAATATTAGGTAATTTAAATTGCATAACAAAGAGCAGAAGAGTATTTGTGTTGGATGTTTTTCTATATGTAAAAAATGCTTTGAAAGATAACAAAGAATTGATAATTACATCATTAGATTACTTTCAATCGAGATTTCTTGGTCACATTACATGGTTCCAGCGCAGTAATTACCTCTTCTATGCGCTTTTGATAATTAGTATCTCAAACTTCAGTCCACTAATTCTGCTTTCATAAAGAAGGTAAGAGAACAAGAGGGAGATGTTGAAGATCTTCACCTCTACATGCAAAACTTACATGAGTCTGCAGCATACTGATGATTGGAGCATAATGAATTTTTAGCACAAATTCGTTGCCTTGGACCACCAACTTGGTTCTTAACATTGAGCTGCAATGAAATCAACTGGCCAGACATGCAAAGAGCTCTCTTGACTACTGACAAACAATCAAACGAGGACCTAATAAATATTAGTGTTGGCAAATTAGAGCTTTTTATTGAACTGTCCCCAGTTGTAATCAGACCATCATTTCATGAGATGATTTAATGCCTTCATGGGATATTAATAACAATGCAAAATTTTAGGTATCAAAGTTAAAGATTACTGGTGGCGTGTGTAATTTCATAATTGAGGCAGTCCACACATCCACATGGTTGTTTGGATTGAGAATGTATCTATATTAGAGACTGAAGAAGGAACTGAACTCATTGATTCAGTAATCTCATACAGATTCCCATCTGAATCTGAAGATCCTGATATGTACAATTTGGTTAAGCGCAATCAAATTTATCACCACACCCATAAATGTTACAAAACAACTCTCAACATGTTGCTTCAGCTTTTCACATAAGCCATGTCAGGATTTACTCTCTTATATGTCAAGCCTCTTACAAGGGGTTTGATTCTCTAATATTTATTTAACTGAGGTAAGCCAACCTGGGGACAGACATTACTGAATATATGTGAAACTAAGAGAATAATTAAGAAATATAAAAATTGGGCACCCCAGGGTACTCAAGTTACCCCTGTTGCCAGCGGGACTGCCAGGTATGGGGGTTGGTGCACTACTCCGAGGGGGTTTCCCCTGCTATGGAGCAGGTGTGAAGGAAAGGGTCTGTGTGGAGGAACCAGAGTGGGAACCATAATTCTATGAGCGCTTTTTGTCTTGGTCTCATATATTCATAGAGCCAGGCTTGGAAGTGCTCTAGTAAGTGGACATGGAATCTGTTAATAATCCCATGAATGGTTGGGACCGTGCCCTTGAACGCATCTAATGCAATTGTGTGTATTGTCCACATTGCAATGGGTATTATTAGGGAGCGGAGGGTAGATGGGATTGGTGACTCAATCTGGAGCGCAAAGATACTCTTTGATATCAAGAATTCCTGTTAGTTTTGAATCTTGAGCAGGCGTGCGACTTCCTGCCATATAGCTTTGGTTGGGGGGCATGTTTCTAGGCGGTGATGTAGGGATCCCTCCCCTCCACATACTGCACATGTTTTTTGGAGGGAGTTGGAGCGGTCCGCCGTCCTATAGGTCCTTCTCAAACAGCGCCAGGCGTTTGCTCTTATCCTTGGCTGTAGGAGTGGGTGGTGATTCATTTTCCACATTGCCTTCTGTGTGGTTAAATCATAGGGAATGTCCAGCATATCTAGGTATTCTATCCTAGCTATGCTTTGGGTTGTTGCGAGCATATCCCTCTGGGGGTGGTTTTCTGGGTTTCTTAATTTGAATTAGGGGGTGGGTCGTCCCCTTCCCTGTATAGTACCCATGTTCTCTAAGGTCCATCCCATCTGGCGGATAGTTCAGAGGATATGTTTGAAATGAGGGGAGGTTCCATGCGGACCTGTTGCAGTAGGGTGCTTGGCAAGGTATGAAAGTAGTTTGGGTGGACTATGTGGGTTGGTTAATTTGAGCGCCTGTGCAAATTTAGTCCTTGCTGCTCTGGATCAATGTTGTTGCGGGAGGTCTGGAGCAAGGATTTCCTTTATCCAGGTACCTAGGATGTGATTGGCATGGCTCTCAAAATCCATTAGTCCCATGCCTCCGCTTGAGCGTGGGCCAAATAGTGTTTCCATCCGTATAGGAGGGTGAGAGACAGGCCACAGCCAGCCCTGGATAAGCGCGCGAATTGAGGTTATAAAGGTAGGTGAGAAGGCTATCGCATGGGCCTGGTACCACAGTATTGGGAGGATGAGTGAGTTAGCAACTGTAACTTGTCCTGTTAGTCCTGGGGTTCTCCCCCTGAGGGAGGCTACGCGTTTGGATACCCGTTGTAACAGGTTACTTTCCATTGTCTCATTAGCATATCCCCCTGATTCTAGCCAGATTCCAAGGTGTCAGACAGGAGTGGTGGTGGGAGGTGTTGCAATGGGTAAAATAATGGGTTTTTTCTTCGAGTGTTGGTGTGAGGTTCTGATGTTGTGGCCCAAGTGTTTGTGTATTTGCCTAAGAGGATGATTTCTGTCTTCCTTTTGTTGAGCGATGCATTGCTCACCTTGGAGTATTCCTCTGGTTTGTGTTCCAGCTGTCGGGCATCTTCATTGTTTGCTATACCTGCTACGCAGTCATCTGAAAAGACCAGTATTTTGACTGTTGGTTGTCCTTGTGCAGTTAACCCCATGAGATGTGAGTCAGTTACTCGGAGGAGCGGGTCAAAGCTGAAATTGTATAGCAGTGGGCTGAGGGGATCCCCTTGTTTGAGCCCTTTGTGTGGTTTGATATTGTTTGTTAGGAATACAGGGCTGCATACAGCCATGGTTGCAGATTCTGTTAGGAGCATCGGCCATTTTATGAATCTTGGTGGGAGTTTGAAGGCATGTAGACATTCTTTTAGTTATGGCCAGCTAACACGGTCATACACCTTTTCCTGATCCAAGAAGACCAGGGCACCAGTTGCTCTGGATTGGCAAATGTTTGCAACAGGGTGTATGTTGTTCCAGATTGAACGCCCTGGTATAAACCCAAACTGGTTGGGTGATAGGACGTCAGATGCAATTGCGCCTAATCTAGCTGCTAGAATTTTTGTTATAATTTTTGTGTCAGTGTTGGAGAGTGCAACTGGGTGCCAGTTGGCCAGGTACAACTTGTCAACCTTTTTATACAAGGTTATAACGTAGGATTCATGGCCTTCTGGTAATAGGCATGTTTCCAACAAACTCTGGTTCATTGACGCCAATAGGAGGGGGGCGATTTGTTGAAAATATTTTTTGTAATATTTGTAGGGTATCCCATCAGGCCCTGGGCATTTCCTACGTGGTGCACCGCGAATTGTTTCCCAAAGCTCCTCCCATGTGATAAGGGATAGTATATTGTAATTTTGTGGTGTACTTTGTATATTGGCAGTTTGAATAAATTCTTTAATTTTTTGTGGATCTGTTGGCATATTGCGATATAATTTGGTGTAATAGCAGTGTACTTCCGCCTTGACCTCCTCAGGGTCAATTGCCACGGTGCCGTTGGTCTTGCAGACCTGTGTGCACGTGGGCTGGTTTCCGCGGGAGTGGAATTGGTGGAAAAAGTCTGTCAAACAGGTTTCGCCTTCCTTTATGAACTTACCTTTGTTCAATACTTTGATTCTGTGTTAGTGTTCAAAGATGAGATTGTTAAATTGGGCTGAAATTTCTGCCCATTTGCATCCCCAATTAGGGCTATAGCCAGATCTCAGAATATTTATTTCCAGGTGGTCTAGTTCTGCCAAGGTATGCTTGATTGTGGCTGTGTCCGCGGTGTACTTGCGTGATGCAATATGTCAAGTTTTGTTGATTAAATCTTTTTTGAAATTTTCTCATGTTCCAATGGGATCCAAAGTGAATGGGGCTGTGAATTCTGGGTTTGTAGCCTTGCTTTCAACCCAGTCAGATATCTCGGGCAATTTTATATTTTCTGGGTGAAGCTTTCTCCAAGGCGACACCTGTGTGTGGGATTGGGTTGGTACTAACTGCACTGTAACTAATTGGTGATCAGAAAAATTGATCTTTTTTGTTGTAAATTTGGAGATTCTTGAGTGGTGGGATTGTGGGATGAGAATGTGGTCAATACGACTCATTGATATGAGCAGTCCCTCACGTATGTTGGGTCTTGTCATATGGGGAAGGATTGGTGAATTGGGGGGAAGAGCATCCTGTAAGCCAAGAGATGCCTTCATTGTGCGATATTCAATGTGTCCAGGTGGTTATCCCCTGGGATTAGGCCATCGATCTGTATTGGGGTTATCCCAGAAGTTGAAATCGTCTAACATGATGATATCTGGTGGGAGGGTGAGAGTAGAAATTTTTTAAAAAAAATATTCTCTAAGTTGCAGTGCACGGTGCAGAGATACATGCTAACGAAATTATTTCATCTTGGCATGTGATTGTTGCTACCAGGACTCGACCATGCAAGTGTGATGATGAATTTGTAATTTTAAATTTTTTGTTGTTTTGGACTATCACCCCACAGTGAGACATCCATACTGATTGTGATGGTGTGACCCTGGTTGACCAGAATTCTTCTTCCCCTTGTAGGCAGTGGGTTTCTTGGATGGCCAAGATGTCTACAAGAGGTTTTTGCAGGAATGCCAGCTTTTTGGCTTGGACATATGAGCCCTGGCTCCCGCGATGTTTAACGTCCCTATTGACACTGAGGTGCCCGCGGCGCCTCAGGAGCGGTTGGGAGGACCCTCTGGTCCTATCCCACCGCGGCTCATTTTGGCCATGCTCCACATCTGTACTCCAACTCTTTCACTGCCATTGTTGGTTCCCTTGATCTGACCCAATGATTCAAGGGAATTGTGGTTTTTTGCATTTGCACCAACTTTTCCTGCACAGGTCTCATGTTGATTTGATGCAGGTTGTTGATTGGATTTTATATTTTTGAGGTTCAACTTTGTTGCATTGTGCACCGCATTTTCACCCAAATTTCAGTTGCATTGTTCCTCAGTATGTGCATGACTGATGACGCTTTGTGGCTCAGTCTGGTTACTGTGAAAATTTTCGACCTGGGCATATTGTTCTGAACGGTTGGTTTGGTGAATATCTGAAATATCCTCCTGGCTTTGTCTATGGTTAATGGTAGATTCCGCGTGTGCCGCCACTTCAGCCGCTGCTCTCTTGTGGGCTTTTTGTGCTGCTTTATGCTGTTTACTTGTAACTGGGTCCACAATGGAGTATAGTCCATCTTCACCCCAGCGGAATGGGTGGTGTCTATCAGTCATTTTGGCAAAGTTTTCATTATCTTCGTCCATAGCTTCTTCACAAAAATCATTTTCCATTAAGCCCTCTTTTACAGGGCATGCATGTTCCTTGTGGCCCAGTGAGCCACAGTGGTTGCAAATGGGTGGTGCATGTTCCGGTGTAACTTGGAATGCAGCTGACTGGCCCCATCTGCGAATTAAAATTCTGCTGCGTGGGGAATTCTGGATAAATCCTCTTCCACTTCTGGGAAGGGGTTGATTACAGCGATAGCTTTGCCCATGCACAGGTCGGGCATTAAGTAAAATTGCTGTAATTCGAGTTGTTGGATTTCTCCATAGGCCACAAGACCTTTGCGGAGCTCCTCCTCAATTACCTTATGAGGAAGGTTGGTGGGGAGCGAGTCAAAGGAGATGAACAAAGTTTTCACTTTGTTCCATCTGGTGTGCGCGGTGCGCACAATTTTTGCCCTCAGGGAGGGCAATTTCCACGCAGATTTTTGCTGTGGCATCAGCTTCATCAGCTGTTTCAAAACCAATATTGATCCAGCCATGGCCCATGTTGTTGGTGGCTACGTACACCGCATGAAGGAAAAGTGAGGGCTGTGCCTCACATGTTTTCTCCCACAGGGCTGGTGACTCATCCCCAAGTAAGAGTATGATCCCATGTTCCACCTTTGACAAAGGTTGGTTGAATTGAATGTACATGTATTGCACGTGCTTTACAGTAAATACCATAAACCCAGACAGTGTCTGAGTTTGCAATTTCTTTGCAGATTGGGTTCCTGGTCCCCCTCCAGGGCGTTTCTTACCCTTAGTTGCACTGTTAAGTGCACCGCTTGCCACGACGCTCGCCCATGTCATATTATTTTTGTTATTAAAGTCACCCATCTTTCCTGTGTGTGATTATCCAAATTTGCTGTTTGAATCAAATCATAGTAACTAAAGTGATTTTTATGAGAAAGAAAAGCATGACTCTCTAATATTTAATTATTAGGGAATACCAAAATGTGCTCCTCATTTACTTGATTTGCGCTATCTCAAAGTATTGGAAATCATCCCTGCTAGTATTTGTTAATTTTTCAAAATAAAAAATCAGGTCCTAATATGTCAGGGATTGATCACAGATAGCAATTTCAAATATTACAATTACCAGTGACTTTTTATTCAACCGAGGCAAGCTGACCAGGGGATGGACAATAATGAGCTCCTAGGAGCAAAAATTTAAGCTAGAATCTAACAAACAGAGGGAGATGAGCGGATCACTAAAACTGAATCAAAAAATGAAAATAAAAAACTAAAATGAACCTACCAGGCTGGATGCAGTAAACCATTATTCATCAATGGTGGGGGGTGAGTCAGGATTGGGAGGCTCATCTAACTCATCTGTGACAGGCAGTGTACGGCAGAGCGCTGAGAGCATGGGTGTGGGTTCAGATTCAAAATGGGGTTCAAGGTAGCAGAGTGGCTCAGAAAGCACGAATTTAGCTATGAGGAGGGTTGTGATATATTCAGATAGGGCTTTCTCGGCCTTAAGGTGAACTTTGGGTAGTGTGGTAAAGGTGGCAATGTTGTTGCTGGTAATGCAGGTCTTAGGGCCAAATTTTGTGACCATTGCAACTTTTTGTACTGCCTTGTGGGCAACTTGGTGGAATCAGAGAAATTCTTTTTTATGATTTAGTTGCATGGGGGAAGGACAGGGGTGGGTACCCCCTTGGCCAAGACTGTGACTGATTTTGCTATGGCCTTTAGGAGGGGGTGACAATAAGGGGAGGCGACAGCCTCTTTGGTGAGTTGGTGGTCACTTTGGAATTCATTAGCATCAGAGCATAGGGCATAGCAGCGAGTTCAGAATTGAGCCGCATAATCTGCATTTAGGTACATTTTGAGGCCTGGGGCCTCGACTGAGTTGAGGATGGGATTTCCCAAAAACATCAACTTCCTCCAAATAATCCCAGGTATTTTGGTTGAAGATGGTAGGTTGATTGGCATATGGGTGGACTGGATTGGGTGGCTGGGTGGATTTTTTTGAATTTACTGGGGTCCATTCTGGCTCCTGATCAGTCGGAGTAGGAGTGATGGTTTGGCATGTTGGTTCCTTATTGGTTGAATCCGTGGCAGTTTCATCTACCACGTTGGGTAAGGGTGAGGGAGGATTGTGCCCCATTAGAAAAAAAGTTTTTATGTCAGCTATGGGAGCATCATGGGGGAGTCAAGCTTGTGGGCTCCAGCTTGGGCTATGGTGGGGCAGTGCCGCTTTGAGTGGTCCAGGTCAAAACAAATGGGGCAGATATTGCACCCTTTATTACTCTGTCCCAGAAAGGGTGGTCGAGGGCAGATGGGACAGTGATAGAGGGGAATTGAAATAAGATTTTGTTTGATATTGGGCGTATGGTTACAAAGGTGTAAGGGCCCACAGGTCAGTTGGCTCCATTATGAATTACAAATTGTAAAATGGGGTCAGTGCCATATACTGACAACCCAGTTATTATTTAGTTGTATAAAATTCATGGGGGAGGTGGGTGGGGAGGTCTGCAAATTAAACCACAATAGTGGTATCATCAGGCAACTATTTGTGAGTGGTTGGGATGGGGGTTTCCTGGAACACCAGGGGAATGTTGGCTGCGATTACAGAATTGGCTTTGCGAGTGAAGTCAAGGTAGAAGTACCCCTTATAGGGGTGGAAGTCAATAAAGCCTGCAGGCTGCATAAGCGCCTGAGCTAATTCTATTATCTTTTTGTTGCTGTAGGGGAACAAGTTGACATATTTGACATGGAAGCTGAATCACATCTTTCTTTGGGGGAGCACAATGGGGCTACGAGGTGCCATTTGAGAACATGCAAGGTGGAGGGCGAGATCCTTGGGGGGAATGTATTGACCTGAGGTATTGGAGAGTCAAATTGATTTGATTCAAAAGCATTTTCCCGCTGGGTGGAAGACGCTAGGGGGTTTCACTGCTGCCCCATTTTGAAGCAGTGGGTGGTAGGGCTGAGGACATTGGTGTTTTGCTGTGTGTCAGTTTTTGGAGTTGTTTAGTTCTTCTGTAATTTTAAATTCGCTCAAAAGTGTTATCAAGCGGAAAGAAAAGCCCTACAATTACCAGTGACTTATGCCAAGAATAATTGAATCTTTATTTATCATTATTTTAATATCTTTATTATTAAATTATTGGCAACTTAAGCTGACCGTTTCTCTAAGCATCTATCTCTTAGTTCTTCCTTACCTCCCTTCTTTTACTACCTTTGCTTATCTACCTGCTGCCTATTATAAATCCTCTCTCTTATCCCACTTTTAGCCTTGAGATGCTATAAATACCTCAAGGCTTTATCCAAATAAACATTGTTTCTCATATACTATTAGTCCTATTGTAGATTTCATTGGCCCTTAGGGCCTACTAACTCATTGGGCGATTTGAGGCCCTAAATAAACAAAGGTCTGGTTAGGATTTGATCCCTGCGTCCTGACAAACCATGTCATCACACTTGCATTGTTGCTCAAAATTCAGATTGGTTCATAACAAATGGCGGATGGTTCTGCATTCTAAAGTGATGAAATGAGGAAAAAATGGATAAATAATTACTGCTCCGCAATCCTTAAATTGTGGGATGGCAACATTGACATTCAGCCATGTGGAATGAATTAAGCAATCGCCCATTGCATTGTGAAATTTTGCAGAGTCTGAGCATGTAAACTTGAATCAGTGTATTGCAGTGAAAATCAGACAAATTTTCCAAGAAGACTAAATTTTGCTTGCAAGTTGTTCAAATATGCATGAAAATTATGAAGGAGCGTCAAATTTTTTCATGAAAATGTGTATTCCAGTTTTGCAACCTTCCATTCCATGAAATTTCAATAAAGTGCATATTCTTGAACATGCATAAGCCTGAACAACAATATCACATCCTGAAGTTTTGCAGCAATAAGGCAACGGGAGTGTGCTCCAACATCTTTAAGTTATATGAGAAGTGCCCTACAAATTATTCAGAATATAACTTCAAGGATATGAGTTTGGTTGAGTTTAGAAAGCAAATTTGAGCCATACTACACCAATAATGGTGACGCTGAAGAAAGCCTTGATTGTAAGTTCTGGGGAACGTCCCCTGTGCATGGATCAGGCAATATTCCCATTTCCGAATAAAAAGGGTCTGAATAGGGCAGCTGTACCCCTTGTCACCACGGTAATCTCACCCACATGGTAGACGAGCGCTGGGTAACAGCTCTCCATCTTTGGATTCCTCCCCCAGTAGCCACGCTCACCTCAGCTGAACTTGTCCACTGGATTAAGGAAATCTGCACTGAGATCACTAAATTGAAGCCAATTGGTCTGAAGCCAATGGCAATCAAGCCTGACGATTGGAACCCACATAGTCAAAAAGGGACTAAGATCAAATTATTGGCTGAATTTGATGATAATTTTGATTGAGCCAGCAGTGCAATCACCAAAGCTAACCCCTCTCAAAATTGTCAGGGATGATCCCCTGACATGCAAATAGTATCATCAGAAACCATCAGTGACAGTTTGAAACCTCTATATGGCAAATCAGGAGTTGCAACTGACATAACTCTCTTGACCAAACAAATGGCCCAGTGACTAGGCACAGGTGGGTTGAGCATCCTGAACCCATTTCCAACCAATTGGGACTGCCCAATGTGGGGTGGCCCTGGGGAATTCCTGATGCTCGTTGGTCCAGACGCCATCACTCCAACTGATGGAAATGCAGTTGAGCTTTGGGTCAGGCGTTTGAGGTCAATTTGACAGCGACTCAGCCTACCGCTGAATCCTTTGAGGTCAGTTACCATTGAGATTATATACCCCCTCCCCAAAAAATCACCGGTTAGGTTAAACTTGGGGGACCTGATCCCTGCTTGTTCCTACATCAATTGAACACTATTTATTCAGTTGCATTGCACTGAGAAAATTGTTGGTCAATTTTCTTCTTGTTCCTTTCAATAAATTTCTGCCCCAAAAACTATCAATTTTTACTTTATTGATATCCTTCTAGCTATAGTCCCAATGGCATTTCCCTAATGCCTGTCAGTCCCTATACAGGATGGGCTTTACCAGTGTTGATGATTACCATGACTCCCACATTGTCAATTGGATTCAGCGAGCCAGACACTTCTATAAATTCAACCCCCTTATTTTAACTATCTTCTATCAATATACTGGGATCTTGTGGCCTTACATCCACCACTTCCAAGCAAGGATCTGCCCCCTTGTCTCCTCAGTTGTATTGAACCCACCTGCCGGTACCCCTGTAGAAACTATCCTAGTAGTACAATCCCCTGTGTTTAGGACCCCTCAGTGTCTGTGTTTGTCTCCATTTGGTTCATTTTCAGGTTGCTATTCACAATTGCCCTACACCAACTATTTATCATTTCCCAATTTTGTGGCTCCATATAATGTCATAGTGCAGCAATGCCTCTGGCATTCTGGCTTGCTTTTTGGGTTCTCATGCATCCCAACTGGCAGGCCAGTCTAAACTTTTTCTGCCGTTTTCATGACATGATTGACCAACCATTGTTTCCTGCCACTTCTTCCCTGCTCTTCGAGGTGGTACCGCAGTGGTTACCCTTTACCAAATGAACGTGCAATCAGTAGTCTGCTTTATGTTGTTTTTTTGGTCACTTGCAGATTTTGTGGGTAGTATCCGCTATACCTTGGAGAAACCTCTCCAGGATGGCAGAGCCTTGTGGATTACTACCTCTCCCCCACCTAATATTCAAGAAGGAAATTCATGTGTCCCTTCCCAAGGTATTGTAATCCAGTTTCTCGCCACCCTTGCTGAGGCGCAAATGCGTTCTGCAGTTGCCCTTAACAATGCCGCTGCACTATCCCATGCCCAACAAGGGGTCACTTTGTTGGACGCAGTAGAAGGGGATGCCCGTTGGTGGGTACAAGGACTTCTGTGTTCTTCTTCACAAGTGGGGGATCCCACCTTATTGATTGCCATCATATCAGCTGCTTTGAAACCCCCTGTATCGCGCTTGAACCATTTATTCCAATTGCTTTATACTATGGCTGAAGCCCCCAGCTTGGCTTCTTTGATCTCTACCTTCTGTGAACAGGCTCCCACACTGGATTGTCAGACATATACCTTTGCAGACTCAAAATAAGAATGCTGTAGGTTGAGTTCTGCCATAAAAGGGAAATGTCAGCCATTTGCGATATTCTGATGTCATTAAGAGCTCATTTATTAAAATGAATAATGAAAAATTGAGGCAATCGGCCAAAAGTCCCTGGCCAATTCTTGGTGGAACCCGTTAATTGGGGAAACACCAGTTCAAAACCTGTACAGGCACTAGTGAAATTGGCTGGTCGAATTACTCTGACCTCACCATGGACTTTGGGGTTACCATCAAAAGGCACACCCCTGACCCCAAAAAAGTCCTTCAATGCACCTGCATGGGGACCCTCCCCTTTTATAGGCTTGGCGGGGGTCCCCCAAGGTGTGAAATTTCTCAGGTGGTGATTGGCTAAATTTATAAAAACGTTACCTCATGGGTACATTTGGGCCATTCAGAATTCCACTTCCTTCATTCTGATGCCCTGATGTGAGTTCTTAAACTATGATACGCTATTCCTGCATATTTCCTAATTTGGACTCATGCAGGCTATTCCAAACATATTCCCAAATTCCCCCTCAACCTTCAAAATTATTTTAAATACTAGATAGTTGGAGGTCGAGGATCATCATTTTCCCCTTTATTGTGTATCTAATAAAATCATAAAAAATTCATTTTATTAGCGCTTTTTTTTAGTACTAGATGGTTATTAGCGCTTTCATTCAATCTATTTCAATTTTTATAAAAATCATTGTGGAATCCAGCAGGCGTCATGCACCAGTGAGCACAATTTAGCTGGATTCCCACATGGATCTCTCAAATGATATGCTTCAGGCAATCTTTAGATCTGGGTTGGATTCAGTTTCTTCCCATCACAAGGTTTGGTCCACCTTGAAAGGAACGGTGGATCAAATATGTAACGCTGCGACTACTATTAAAACATCCCCTCACCATGCTTCTCGCTATCAAGGGGGAAATTTTATGATATGACTACCCAACAATGATGCAGATGCAGTTTTTACCATTGAATCAGTATTATTCCCGACCTCAGAGTCCGTCACTACTCCTGCATCAGAGCTGAATTATCCTGGTTCACTTATTAATGAATCAGTAAAAGCCCAGATGGAGGAAGCCAGTTCCCAAGCCCTTGTTCTTCCCAACTTTACTCAAGAAAAGGCCCCTGACCTTCCTCCCAATTTGCCTGCAATTTCTTCAGTTGCAACAGAAGTGACCAAATCTACAAATAAACAAAACTTCACTTATTTATTATTACTTATGAAGATTAGTATTGGATCTCACATGTCTTCTTTGAGGCTTTGGTGGATACCAGAGCTGCAGGTAGTTTTATGAGCATCGAGTTAGCCCAACAATTGGAGCTGGACATGGACGTAGGTCTTTCAGTGATGGTGGCTTCCTCAGCCTCCCAGACATCATATATAGTCCATCAGCCAATACCTTTCTTGGTACATCAGTTTAGCTTTTGCGATCAGTTTTCTGCAATGCCAGACTTAGTGTTCCCAGTAATCTTGGGGGTTGGATGGTGGCGCTGACAACATGTTAAAATCCACCTGGAATCAAACATGTTGTCATTCATTAGTGATCAACTGGAGGGTAAATTTGCTTTAGTCAATACCCTTAACAAAACTCAAGGCCGCAGCTCTATTACTTCCCTCATTTCTCCTGCGGGCCTTCTGTCCAATTTTCCCAAAGAATTAATGTGCTATCAAAGTATCTTAGATTCTGAAAAGGTGGATCATCTGCCTCCTCACACTAAATTCAACCTAGGATTAAGGACAACAGTGCAGTTGGTGAATATCAACTTTCCGTTGTATCCACATACAGTGGATGAGGAGGGTGTGCTTACACTTAGTTAGATGATATGCTTAAAAAAAGGGTGTTTGTTTAAAGAAACATTGCCAGTCGCGTCTCCCATTGTCTTCACCAAAAAAGCTGATAGTTCCCTCCATCCCTGTGTGTATTACGGACACTTAAACAAAGTTATGATTCATGATCCCTACCCTCTGCCCCTGGAGCAGACTACAGTCAAGCAATTGCTAAATCTTGAGTGTTTTCCAAGCTGGATCTTATCAATGCCTTCAACCATATTTGGGTGATGGAAGGGCAAGAATAGCTAACTGCAATCCAAACAAAGTGAGGCATTTTTCAATTCTGCATAATTCCCTTTGGGTTGAAGAATGCATCTGATACGTTTCAACAGATGATTGACAGTGTACTGGGCGACCTCCGGTTCACTTGCGCAGTCACATATATTGATGACATCTTGGTTTACTCCCCATCTCCCAAACAACACGCTAAAGACTTGGAAGCAGTCGTGGCAGCTTTTCACAAGGCAGGCTTGTTTGTCAAGCCTTCCAAATGTGAGTTCTATAAGAAGGAAGTTATCTTTCTCAAAAACCTAGCCCTTAAGGATGGCTATGCAATTCCTCTCAATAAGTTGGACACTATCAGTGAATGGCCAACTCCAACAACCCAGAAACAATTATGGAGCTTCTTGGGCACCATTATTTTCCTAAAGAAATTTTCCCCAGTCCTTTCCCAGTTAGCTACCCCAATCCACCCCCTCACGGGAAAGAATGTGCCTTTTCTTTGGACACCTGAGTGCCATCAGGCGTTCAAGTTGATCAAAAAGGTGTTTTTATCTCCCTCATCTTGAAACATGTGGATCCTGCCAAGCCATATATCGTTGCATGCGATGCCTCATCAGTGGCGGTGGGTGCAGTTCTGTTTCAGGAGCACAATGGCTTGGAACATCCAGTTGCCTACTTTTCCCGAAAACTTTCCTCTATGGAGCAATCCTGAGCTATCTATGATAAGGAGTTGGCAGCCGTAGCATGAGCGTTGACTCATTGGAGGTACCTTTTACAGGGTGCCCAGCATGAGTTAACTGTGCGTACAGATCACCAAGCTCTTTTGTACCTCTTTAAACCCCAGAAATTGAAGCATTGGCAAGCTCTCACCAATCAGGACTTTTGCAGTTTCAATTTCAAATACAAATTCATAAAAGGCGCTTAACGTACTTCCCAATTTTCTTAGCTGCAACCTGGCCCACTGTCCCTCAGACCTAGATGAAGTGGACCTTGTTACCATAATCCCTGCCACTCAAATCTTGTCAATTGTTCCTCCCATTGCCTCTTCAGTTGCCCTTGCTTCTGACTCCCCTCTTTTGCACAGGTCTTAGCAGCCCAAATGACCTGCCCCAAAGGAGTGGAGTTATTTGAAAAATGTTTCTCCAAAAATTAAAAACACTCCCTGTATTCCTTGGAGGAGGGCCTCATTTATTTTAGGTCGCATATTTGGGTTCCCCCTCTCTTCAGAGCTGAGGTATTTTGCACACATCACGACCCTCCCACAATTGGCCATCTGGGCAATAAGAAATGCATTGATTTATTCAATTGGACTTACAATTGGGCGGGTTTAACTAAGGAAGTTCCAGCCTGGATCGCCAATTGCGTTACTTGTGCTCAGGCTGAGTCAAATCGCTCAGGAAGGAATGGCCTCCTACACCCCTTGCAGCAGGAGGAGGGTCCATGGACATTGGTGTCTGTGGATTTTATTGTCAAACTCCCCAGTTCTAACGGGTTCACAGCAGTGATGGTGGTGGTTGATTGTTTCACCAAGTTTTCCCTTTTTATCCCCTGTGCTTCCACAATTATGTCAGAAGAAACCGCTCATCTCTTTGTGCGCCATGTGTTTTTGATGTTTGGTCTCCTGCAGGAGATCATCAGCGACCTTGGTTCACAGTTCACAGCGCGGTTCTGGAGTGAACTTCTATCCATTTTTAAAAATTTCCCCCTGTTGCTCCATGGCATATCATCCCCAGTCCAATGGACAAACCGAGCGAGTTAACCAAGTCTTAGAACAGTACCTGCATTGCTATGTATCAGCCACACAGGACACCTGAGCTAATGATCTTCCCCTTGCTCAATTAGCCTATAACAATGGTATTCACGCTTCCACAGGGTTTTCCCCTTATAAAGCGATGCTTGGATATAATCCCTCCTTTTTGGTTGGACCCTGCTTGCACCTGAGGTCCAAGCTGCCGCGGATCATGCTGAACATATTAGGTTTACTCAATCCTTAGTGCAGGAGCACCTCACTAAAGCTATCAATGACTACAAGTGGTTTGCAGATCATAAGCAACTCCCTGGTCATGACATAATGGTGGCTCCTATGTTATGCTTGATATGTGCCATTTGAAAATGCACATACCCTCCCAAAAGTATGCAAGTAAGCATTTGGGCCCCCACTTGGTGGAGGAAGACTTGAACAACGGTGTGTTCTGGTTAAAATCACCAGCCCATTGGAAATAGCATCCCGTCTTCCACGTTTTGCAGTTGTCCCCATTTAAGGGGACTTTTCCCACAGATCCTGAGCAATTGTAATTGAGAATGTGGAGGAGGCTGAAGTGCAAAATATCTTAGCATCTTACAAGTCCCAAAAGTCCGTTCAGTACCTCATGGCCTGGAAAGGTTATCTGGCCTATGAGAAAAAGTTGGGTTAAGGTCTGCAATTGCGCTAACTGCATGGAACTGGTTGATGTGTTTCATGAGTCCCACCCCAACGCTCCCCCCCCCCCCCCCCAAAAAAAAGTCATGACCATAATGGCGATCAAATTGCCCAAAGCGCACAAAAATGTGGCCCTCATGCAGATTCCTGGCTGTGGCACCCTTCCTTTGGAAAAAAAGGGTAATGTAAGCCCTAAGGAATGTCCCCTGTGCATGGATCGGGCACTCTTCCCATTTCCAAGTAAAAAGGGTCTGAAGAGGGTGGCTTTGCCCCTCATCACTCAGGGCGATCTCGCCCATGTGGTAGACAAGCGCTGAGTAACAGCTCTCCCTCTTCAGATTCCTCCCCCAGTACCCATGCTCACCTCAGCCAAACTTGTCCACCAGATTAAGGAAATCTGTGCTGAGATCACCAAATTGAATCCAATTGGTCTGAAACTGATGGCAATCAATCCTGACAATCAGAACCCACATAGTCAAAAAGGGACTAAGATCAAATTATTGGCTGAAATTGATGATAGTTTTGATTAAGACAGCAGTGCAATCGCTGAAGCTAACCCCCTATCAAAATTGGTGAGGATGATCCCCAACATGCAAATAGTATCATCAGGAACCATCAATGACAGTTTGAAACCTCTATATGGCAAATCAGGAGTTGTGGCCAGTATAACTCTCTTGACTGAACAAATGTCCCAGTGACCAGGCATGGGTGGGTTGGGCATCCCAAACTTGTTTCCAACCAATTGGGACTGCCCCTATGTTGGGTGGCTCTGGGAAATTCCTGATGCTCGTTGGTCCAGACGCCATCACTCCAACTGATGGAAATGCAGTTGAGCTTTGGGTCAGGCGTTTGAGGTCAAATTGACAGTGACTTGGCCTGCCGCCAAATCCTTTGAGGTCAGTTCCCATTGAGATTATCTGCCCCCTCCCAAAAAATTCGCCCATTAGGTTGAACTTGGGGGACACAATCCCTGCTTATTCCCACATCATTCAACCACTATTTAATTAGTTGCATTGCACTGAGAAAATTGTTGATCAATTTTCTTCTTTTTCCTTTCAATAAATTTCTTCCCCAAAAACTATTAATTTTTACTTTATTGATATCCTTCTGGCTGTAGTCCCAATGACATTTCCCTGGTGGCCTGTTGGTCCCTATACCAGATGGGCTTTACCAGTGTTGATTATTACCATGATTTCCACCATCATCAACTGGATTCAGCGAGCCAGACACTTCTAGAAATTCAACCCCCTTATTTTAACTATCTGCTATCAATATACTGGGATCTTGTGGCCTTACATCCACCACTTCCAAGCAAGGATCTGCCCCCTTGTCCCCTCAGTTGTATTGAACCCACCTTCCGGTACCCCTGTAGAAACTATCCTAGTAGTACAATCCCTTGAATTGAGACCCCCAGTGTCTGTGTTTGTCTCCATTTGGTTTATTTTCAGGTTGCTATTCACAATTGCCCTACACCAACGATTTATCATTTCCCAATTTGTGGCTCCATATAATGTCATAGTGCAGCAATGCCTCTGGCATTCTGGATTTCTTTTGGGTGCTCATGCATCCCAACTGGTAGGCCAGTCTAAACTTTTTCTGCCATTTTCATGACATTGATGAAGATGATGTGGAACAGTTACAAAAAAGATCAAAGCTCATTACTCTCACAGACAAATCAAAAATGGCTGTATGGAACTTCTCAGAGGTTGTACAAGTGCCATTCTTCATGATGCACACTGATGCACACAAATCCTGATAACTAATTCTATGGGCTACTTCTTCAATATGGCCTTACAAATCTGAGTGTGCTCTGCTTAAAGATTTTAATAATGTGCGAGATGCATTCCTTGCCTGTGAACATGATTTGAAGGAGATGAACAAACACATGGAGGCTTTACACAAAATAGATTGCCAATTTGAGATCGCTTTTAACCAAGCTCATGCATTCAATATTTTTCAGAGATCCCAAGAGTTTGTTAAAGAAGAGCTCAAGGAAGAAATTAACAACCAAGGTATGACTGATGAACAAATAAAATCAGCTTGTGCTATGATGAACATCAAGCAGCGGAGCTCTTCTATGAAGTCACTTGCAGCATTCAGGAGCATCTGCGTGGAAGCAAACAACGCCTTAGGCTGTTTGTGACTGGAAGAGCTAGAGTTGGCAAGAGCTTCACTTTTAATGCACTGAAAAATTAAGTCAATTGCTGCTTTAGCAAAAATGCAGTGAAAGTTGCAGATTTAACAGTTGTAGCAATGAGACTAGTCAGAGGATCAACACTATATACTATGCTCAAGTTACCAGCCTAAAAGGATAGCTTTATTGTCTCCAAAATGATGATATTGATAGAAAATTATTTAAAGATTATGAAAAAACAGTGAAAGAATAGAATAAATCCTTGCTGATAAAATTTCAAAGGTCCTTTACAAAATGCTTTGCATGATTGCTTGTGATTAAGACAGATTAAGGTTAAGGATGATGAAGCACTTGGAGGTCTCAAGGTCATGCTGTTTGGTGACTTGATGCAGTTTCCACCCATAAAAAGAGCTCAGGCATTTGAATAACTAATATGATATTTTCCAGCATCCCAACTCTGGCACTACTATAGATTGGTTGAGCTTACCAGAATATGCATCAGCAGGGCAATATGTGATTTGCCAATCTTCTCAATGCTCTTTGAATTGGTGAGCTCGAGGGTCTCCTTTTACTTGCTGTCAAAGATATTAGTTGATACAACAGGTGGATTCACTTTGAACAAAGCAATGTGCATCTATCTATTGAGAGTGCAAGTAGATTCCCTTGATAATGAAGTCCTTGAGTACTAACAATCACATGTAGAGAATATAAAAATTAAAGGTGCAAGATCATGTAGCTGATGCTATGTGCAATGTCAAAAATGTCAACTTGAATAGTATTATCCTAGCTAATTTCAACAAGACTGGGGGCTTTCCCAATGAATTGGATATTTATTGGTGAAAAGGTAAGGTTATGATACAACGTCAATGTCAAGAAGGTTCTTGTGAATGGCACAATTGGCAATATTACTGAGACAATTTGGTTATATATCTATTGCAACCAGATTTATGACATAGATATTCCCTCTATTTACTTATACATTGGTAGGAATGGCATCCATCTTATTAAACCTCAATCTATTCAGTTTCATACTAAATTCAACTATGGAATGATCAAAAGATGAATGCCAGCTATTGTCTTATGTTAGGCTTGCATAGTTTTTAAGATGCAAGGTTTTATTGTTGATTATGCATTCATATACCTTAAAAATAATTATTATAAAAAGGATAAGTATATTTCACTTTAAGTAGAGTGAGATTGCTGAATGGAGTGTGAATTGTGAATATGGATGCAGTAAGCTCTCAGGAAAGATACTCTTCAATATAAAAGCTATTGAGGCATTGGAGATACTGTGAAAAAATATTCTGCCATATGATCCTCAACCAAGTTGAAGAAATTGTACTTAGAAGTATTTTTATAGATTTTTTAATTTATAATTACTCTACTTTTTAATCTTGCTTTTTTATAACTGATTTACTATTGTAATATTCATTCCTATTTAATTATATTAAATTATATATACTTATGCATTAGCCCTATAGGGTAAATCCCTATGGGTAAATATATAGTCTATCTATCTTTCATATTCCAGCACTCCAGAATATATTTGTCAAGCATATCTGCAGACTCAGAGACTAAAAATATTAAAAATAATATATAGTTAATTTTTTAAGAAACTTTTTTCTAATGGACTAAAAATATCAAAAATAATTATATTCTATAAAAACTAAAAATATACAGACTTAATATCAGCTACAATAAAAAATGTGGTGCGTATTACAGAAAATATAACTACTACTTATATTATAATATTTAATATAATTCAGTAATTATTTCTCTAATGAATATTTAGAGGTATAAGTTTGAAATTAGAAGCTAGCTATGAAAATACTTAAATATATGGTAATAGTTGAAACAACTGAGACCAAATAATAACTAATACACTGAAAAACTTGGGGTATACTCCAGTAATTATTTCTCTAATAGTATAAGAGGTATGAGCCTCACATTTTTTATTGTAGCAGATATTTGGTCTTAGGTATTTTAAATATTTCTAAAATATAACTATTTTGATATTTTTAGCCTATTAGAAAAACTTTTCTAATTTTTTTAACTATATATTATTATATATATTTCTTATTTAGCTCTATATAATTAATTAAATAATGATAGGGGAGGGAGGAAACAAATTTTTATCTTAAATCAGGTTCTAAATCTGTTAAGGTATTTAGTATCACACCTTAGCTTATGGTTATGGCATGCACAACTGAACCTGGTAAGCTCATCAAATCCAGATATCTATCCTATAGATATGTAAGGTTCGAAATTTAGTGGAGTCACGCCAAGCTGATTGAGCACTAGCAGCTACTAAAATAGCTACAGTAAGCATGCTGTAATTTAATTCAGCATTTTAGTATAAATATAGCTGGGTGAGAAAGATGATATTTAATCTCAACTCATAAAAGCTTAGCTTAATTTCAAGGCTTCTATAAACAACCCAAGTATAACTTTTACACTCGTCTTTTTACTTTGAAAACTATTATTAACTTTAGCAAATCAATAGTTGGAAGACTTTTTCCACAACTGGTGGATTTTAAAGATGTCCGGCGATGCTGTGTATGATATCTATGAAGATTCAGGTTTTGATGCAGACGGGCTTGAAGCAGTAAGGCGCATTATTTTTTCGTAGCTATTACCTAAAAGACCAATATTTATGATGAAATTGAACCACCAAAGCAGCCCCAGAGCGTAGCGCCAACACCTAAAGTCGAAGTTACACCCAAGGTTTGGCTAAAGCCCATTCAATCATTCTCTCTTATTTTTCCTTACGCGGGAGTTTTCTCAATTCCTCTTAAATATTGCGCCAATAACTTTTTTGTTTTTCCCGTAGCAAACTATATTGAATGTCTTTTACAGCTTTAAAAGCTTTTTCTCTTACATGAGAGATATCATTTGGTCTTTATTCTCTTTTTTGGAACTTTTATGTGCTTCCATTCTATTGCCTATTTATTTCATTAAAATTAAACTTTTGTATTCTTTTTTCGTAAAAGCCAGAGGAAATCAAAAGGAAACCAAGGTCTCTCCAAAGACAAAATTAGAGAAAACGACCAAAAGTCCCCTAAACACTAAAGCTTCTCTAGGTACGCGATAATGTTTATCATTATTTAGAGCTCTCTAAAAACATTTGAACTTTTCAGAGACAAGTCCAAATTCTCAAGTTAATTCCTTGCGTGGAGCTTCTTTAGCCATACATGTTTTGAATCTACCTTGGGTATATTTATTTTTCATATATAGTGTTCTATTTTGTACTATCTCATTTATCGTTTCAGTGGACCTCAGAGGATGATATACGCTCAAGATTGAGCACTTATGTTTCGTCAACTGATATTGCCCAAATTGTTTTTCAAGAGTATAAAGTTAATGGGAAATCTCGAGGGGTAGCTTATGTTGAATTCAAAAGCTTCCTATGTCAGCTAAGGCTAAGGAGGCTTTAGATAAACAGTAATATATTACTACTGTTCTGATTATTATTAGAATATTTGAGGATCGTCCTTGCTCAACATTTTTTACACAAGTTACAGCGACTCCCTTTCAGAGAAATTACAGTAACTTATTTATATTTCAGTTATTTGAATTTTAATCTAGATACCAATCCAAGACAGTTTACAAATGGTCAGGAGATGCATAGTGCTCAATTTGCCGCATCCGGTACTCGTATGCGTGGAAGGTCTTTTAATCCGCGTTCTGGAAATTTTTCTAATCCCATTACGGGTATGAATCAACAATTCCAATCAAATATGTCAACCTTCAATGTGAATGGGGGTTTCCGAACAGTGCACCCTATTCACAGAACTACCCTAACATTTGGGGACAGCATGGTTCTTCTGGGATGCAGAATCCTAGTTTGTCTACAAGTCAAACTCACACCTCTCGTAGTACTGGTCGCAGTCACAATTCTGGCTCTGGGCATCATTCCTCAAATGGTAGCAAGTAATTCGTTCAAGTTATGATATCTTAATTTGATTTTAGACGCCCTATTGGTAGCGACTCTTCCTCTCGATCTAACAGGCGTCGCTATGATTGATTTTTCCAAAGTTATCTGGTGCCATGTTTAGCCTAGTGTTTTATATTTCTGGTTACTTCTAGGGATTTGCTATTGATTTTTAAAAGAATCTTAATACACTAAGCCTTTGTATTTCATCAGCCTAATTAACCCTCAACTTAGCATATGATACATATCCCTTATTATTTTATCTTAAACTTAAAAACGTAGCTTAAAAAGAATTAAATCCTTAATAGGAATTTTAATTTTTGGCCAGCATTACTTTACTTTAGATTATAGTATTTTCTTGCTCTATACGTTTCTGTTTAAATCTACAAACCTTAAGTATAAGTTGATGAAGGGTGGTTGCCTGGCAGGTAAATTTGCTTCCACCCTAGTGCAGGTTTCGAGCTCGAAACCTGTACTGGCTAGAAAAATTCTCGGTGTGGTATATTTGCCCCAAGGTCGACCCACCTCGAATATATTTATAAGTATAAGTTGAATAAACAAATTGTTAGAACATATTTTTTTAGGCTTTCATGGTCTAAATCACAGCATGTTAAAATATT
Organism: Massospora cicadina; assembly: GCA_022478985.1. NCBI lineage: Eukaryota > Fungi > Entomophthoromycota > Entomophthoromycetes > Entomophthorales > Entomophthoraceae > Massospora > Massospora cicadina. Next base: position 25,184 of record JAKSZP010015184.1, read on the forward strand.
ACTGTTAATGTAACTGTTTTAACCTTGCTAAAAATTATTATTAAATCTATACTTTTTAATTTAATAATAAATTTACTCAATTTGGTTTGAGTTAAATATTTTAACTTCTACTCAAGAAACAAAGCAAAAGTAATTAATAGTATTATTCTAATACATGCAATTTAAATTTGCCTAAGGGTTAATCTCCCCTCATTTTTGGTTGGTTTCAACCTAGACTGAGAGTTTACTCACTTTCTTGTGGCCCTTGTGAATTGTGTAATTTTCTGCTTTTTTTTAAATATAAAAACACTCAGTGAAATTCAAAATAAATTATAATAAACTATGAAGACTAATATGATAGTTGAAATACTAAGTTGCTGAGGAATGCTTATATATCTGAACCTTTTATACTGCCATCCCTTCTCTCTTTAGATTAGACTATATAATTTGGTAACTGCATAATTTTGTACTTAAAAATTGACAGTTTAAAGTCATAGTAAGATTAATTCTGTAAGGTCTTCCCACCACACCATCCAACTTGATTATACCGCTTACCTCCATTACTAAAAGTGGGGCATAACCCCAGGAAAATTAATGTAAAAAATTCAAGACCTGGACTATACTCTGTATAAGAGATGAGTAAAGGTTATACCACTCAAAATATGCCATAGGCTTTTCCAAGTTGCTTGATACTTTAATTGCAAAGATTAAGGATTTGTGTTTAGAACTATTATTTGATTTAGCCACAACTTTCCATTCAGCCCCATAACCTAAGCCGTTTTCACGTCCCATTTTCTAGTTTGAAAGCTTTTCCACTGACAATTTTTATTTGTAAACCTAATGTGGGGAAAAGGTACCTAGAATAAGATTTTTTAAACTATTTATAAATTACTTATACTTGATCTCTAGCATGTTATTAGACATTACAAATCCAATCAAAATGTCTCCAGTAGGAATTAAAACTCTAAAATTATGTTTGTAGCTGAATAAAATTTTTTCAGTCAAACCATCTATTTGACTACCCTACTTACCTTGCATAAAAGTAGCCCAAACCACCTAGAGATATATTTTAAGTTGTATTCTAATTGGAAAAAATAGCTTCTTAAAATTTTCTAACGTAATTTCAGCTTGATTATAATAGGCTGTACTGCATCTGCTATTAAATTTTTTGAGCATGTCCCTAGCGCTAGCTCTGGAATTCTGGTGTTTATTGGCACAATTTTCTCAGAAACTGGTACCTATGGTGGAAACAAGCAGGCCTGAAAGGAAAATCCTATATAGTCTCAAACTTCATTTAACGTTTCTTACAATTATATAACAGCCCTTTAGATACCTTGTTTATTAAAACAACATTCCTTAAAAAAGACCACCACCACTTTGATTACTGAGTGCAGATGGCCCAATTTTATAGTTCCACTCAAGAGTGTAATTACTTGCCAGTGGTAGACTTCAACATATGTCATAAAGGGCAACAATCAGGATTAAGATAAAAATAAAAAATTAAACCCTTTTACATGAAAAATACAACCAAGGATAGACAAAAGAGACGTGAGAAATTCTAAGTACAGGTTTCCTAGATATTATAATGCAATTCTGATAAAGTAAATTAAGTATTATAAAGATTGGTAGCTTAATAAGTAAAAATGGTTTGGCCCATATGAGGATTGAAAAGGGTTAACTGAATTACCAAACTCTGAAACATTTAATTAATATTGATGGTTTAATTATAAAATATTATCTTCTTAAATCTGTACATTGCAATAATTCTCACTAAAACAATTAAACCCATTCTAGTCTGCCTAGACTATCTGGGCTTCTTAAAAACATTATATCAAGCCTATATATAAGTGTTTATACAATAATACCTTTAATAGTATAAGTTTCTTAAATTATATAATAACAGTATAATTCATGTCTTATTTTTCTAGTTATCATACTGTTTAATTTATTTAAAAACATGGTGCTGATTGTCAGATTCTGGTGGTTGAATTGAAAATAAACCTTTTGACAACTATCAGATCGAGCTGATTACCCTTTCAATGCTTGAGCTAACATCTATATTCTCACCTCAAAGCCTATTGCAATCATACAATTTGGGCCAAATGTCTCAATATCATTTTGATCCAGTATTTTATCAAAGATTGTCCCAAATGCACTCACATATTATGGCCAATTTCCTATGCATCAAATCTAAGCAATTGGTCCCAATTATTGGGAACACTATCAATTCACCTGTATACAAAATTGTTTGGGACTAACCCAAAGTTAACATCTAACAATTAATAGATTATCAGATGACAAAAAAACATAATCAAATTTTCTGCCCCTAGGGTGAAATTTGTATGTTGATCCACATAATCAGCACAATAGCACTTGTATGGACTTCCCAAAAGGGGTTACCTAGTGCTATCAAAGGAGAGGCCTGCTGACATCCCAATTAGGGGTGCATCATCTACTTTAATTGATACCAAAATTTCACAGAAGGTGTATTTTGTCAGCAGTATAATGCGACTGAAATCCAGAAGATCCTAGATCAATTTTACATGCTTTTATTATAATTTTTGTATCTGAAATCCTCCCAATTTTGAGAGTATTTTTCCACCAATAAACCTAAGAAAAGGTTTCAGCCATATCAGTTCAAGGGCTGAACTGAGGTGGTAAAATATCTGTTGGAATTTTGTGCTGGAATGTGGCCAGAAGATGCCCTAGAGGTATAAATACTGGCACCTGGCCTAATGACCATTATCTAATAAATAGCTTCTAATAAAAGTTATATTTATCTTATCCTTTTTCTGGTTTTTATCTGAATCCTAACCTTGGAGAAGTATTGACAAACTGGAAGTACAAAATTCCCAGTTTGTATTGAAACATGCCTTGGAAAAAGTTCCTGAACATGAAGGGAAAATTATACCCAAATTGGCAGGAAGAGTTAAGGTGAATTTAGTAGGCCTAGTGAGTTTTTGAATGGTCCAAATACCATAAACTACAGGCACTATTGAGGATCCATAATCAGAACTTTGACCCAAATAGACATGCAGGATAATAATACACAAGCAAGTGATTCTCAGATTTCCACACTGATAGTGTTAAGAGATTGTATAAGAGCAATAAAAAAGCTACATATGGCTCTATTCTATATAGAGAACATAAATCTATTGTTCAAGTATTGCCTTTTCTCACATGATGATGATTGCTAGGCGTGGGCCAATGACTATAATCTATTTATTTGTTCACAAAGTGCATCTTCATGCCATTTGAAAGTTTACTTCTTCATTGTGACATGACTTTTACTAATGGTCTAAGCATGTTCAACACTGTTGAAGCCTTGGATATACTTGACAGTCACTTCTCTTAAGCTCATAGGGTCTCCTATCAACATCTACTTGACTCTTAGTGTCATGGAAATAGCTGATAAAAAAGACTTGGCTTTTTAGTATGGGTGATTCAGAACTTAATGTAGAGCTTAGAAGGCCAAAGGCACAAGTTTTCTTGCAATTATTAGGAGGAACTTACAAAGATTAGTGTGAGGAAAGTAATAGTATAAGGATCTCTTTCCACTCGGCATAACTTTCTAAGTTAAATTACACAAATTTATAAAACAAATCAAACTTGCCCACACTAGTTTTGCTCTGATGTCATCAGATTCTCCACCAGCTGCTCCAGTGTGGGGCAGCGGTGAAACTCCCCCCACCATTTTCCATCCGGCAAGAAAACGCGCTAGGACTGGTTCACCCAGTCATTCCAAACCTATGGGCCAATTCGTTCCACCCAAGGACCTGGATGCCCACCTTGCTCATACCCAAGTGGTACCACGCTGCCCCCTAGTGCTCTCCCGGAGCAACATGTGCTACAGCCTAAGGGTTGAATATGGAAAACTATTCCCATACCATGACCAAGCCATTATTGAAATGTCACAGGTGGTGATGACACCCGCCAGCTTTATTGATTTCTGCCCCTACAAGGGGTATTTCAACCTTGGCTTCACCTGCAAAGCTGACGCTGCCACTGCAGCAACTGTGCTCCTGGTATTCCATGGAACCCCTCTCCCCACAACTTGGACTCAGCTCCCAGCGGACACCACTTTGGTGGTCGAGTTTGCTGGCCTGCCCACTCACCTCCCCCTGAAGTGCTCTACCATGGGAGCTGATGGATGGTTTGGCAGCCTATGGCTCCAACCCCATCTTACAATTTGTGGTCTCAAATGGGGCCACACGACTTGCTGGGCCTCAGGCATATGCCACAATAAGCCCTGAATTTAGTAAAATTGTGGCAGCGTTCTGCCGCACACCATTATTCCCTCAGCACATGACCATCTGTTTTGGGCATGCGTCGAGGGCGGGCAGACGATCTGTCCATCATGTTTTGAGTTAGACCACTCAAAACGCAAGTGCCTCTACTCAAACACTTCAGATGGATCAGATGACTCATCCGCTGACCTCCAATCCGCTGCCCACCCTGTACAATTTCAGGCATGGGGCACAATCCTACCTCCTCCACCCCCAAAGCCTGTTGCTGCAGCTACACCTGCAGCTACCAATCAGCCTCCTCCTCACCCCAATGCCATAAATAATTCCTCCAATCAAGCATTGGATTGGATCCCAGTTTGATCCCATACTTCCACAAATGAATTGAACAAACCTCAACCATACGCTGATTCCCCAATCCAATCCAACCAAAACTCATATGAATTATTGGCTGAAATTGACAAATCATGTAAGTTCATTGAAGAACCATCTCTATATATTGAGTGGTTCATTAATGCAGAATGGGACGCCAAATACCCCCCTTGACTTTATACCCCACAGCCAAATGCCAAATCATTTTGCAGTGATCACCAGCTTGAAGTTGAAGCAGCTGCAACACCAGATTGTCATCCCCTGCATAAAGCTGTCACTAAATCAGTAGCGATACTTAAAGGAGGAATTCCACCTTCTGTTATCCCTGCAACCTTAGCCCCAAAAACTAAAATCAAGGTGAACCAGTATTATAAAAATGCAAACGATGCTATCCAGACCATGGCAACTATAGCACGGAATCCAAAAGCAAAAATAACCTGAACCAACATTGCCACGTTCATTAAAATCCCAGATGCCCAAATTAAAGCTGAAAAAGCTTTAACCAAATATCTCAGTGCTATTTACCTAGCTGGCAATTTCCATGAAATTCCAATTATCAGAGATATCAAACCACATACCGCAGATGCCCCAACGCCATTACTGACAGCTGTGACATGCACTCTACTATGGGAGGAAGAAGCTGTTGCCAAAGAGGCTGCCAAAGATGAGCCCCCCAACCCCCCTTCCCTTCCACCATGGAGGGATAAGCGGCTTCCGCTGCCCACCTGTTTGGTCAGTTTTTGAAGCATTTCACTCAATCCGCTCATTAGGGCGTTTTGTTTGTTCCAAATAGTTACGTTTTTTTAGTAGTATACTTTTAGTTTTGGTAATGTCCGTCCCCTGGTCAGCTTGCCTCAAATAAATTGAATAAATCAAATAAAGTAATAGTATAAGAATGTACTAAAAGTTTTATGATAAGTCAGATGGCTGCAAAAGGGAAATTGAGAGTTTTAAGGGAGCAATTCCAGGGGATTCAGAGGCAGAAAGAACAAGGGCTCCTCTGGGGTTTGCAGTTGATGGCCTTTAAAATGGTTGGCCATGTGTAAGTCCTGAGGAACATCCTCTGAGTGTCAATCAGGCAATTTTCTTGTTCCCAAGCAAGAAGGCACCAAAGAGGATGGCTGTACCCCTTGTTACTCAGGGTGATCTTGCTCACGCGGTAGACAAGCACTGGGTAACAGCTCTCCCACTTCAGATCCCACTTCCAGTACCCACACTATCCATGGCAGAACTGTTATGAGGAATCAGAAAAATCTGCGCTGAGATTGCCAAAATGAAATTGATCAAAACTAATTTGAGTGGCAATCAGCCCAATGCTCAGATTTTAAATGGTCAGAAAGGTATGAAGACTGATCTATTGGCTGGAATGCCTGATGGTTGCAATTCATTTAACATGATGATCAAAAAATCTTTTCCCTCCCAAAATCATCGGGGATTACCCCTGACAGGCAGGTAACAGCATCAGACACCATCGATGAGGTTTTGAAGCTTCCTGCTGACAAATTGGGTGTTGCGCCTGATGCAATGCCACTGACTGAATGAATGGCCCAGCAACTGAGCACAGGCGGGTTGGACGTCCTGAACCTGTTCCCAACCAAATGGGCCCACCCCTATGTGGGGTGGCCTTGGGGGATTCTTGCTGCTCATTGGGCTAAATGCCATCACACCAACCATCAGAAATGCAGTTGAGCCTCAGTTTGAATGTTCAAGGTTGAACCAACAGTGATTCAGCCTGCCGCTGAATTCTTTGATTTTGGTTCCCAGTTAAATTATCTGTTCCCCATTCCTGAACAATTCGCCATTTAGATCAAACTTATGGGACCTGATCCTGGCTTGTTTCCCCTCCAAATTGACTATGATTTAATCAGTTGCATTGCACTGAGAAAATGTTGGTCAATTTTCTTCCTTAAAATTTTCCATTAAAAAGCTCTCTCCAAAAATTTAGTTTTTATATGTTGAGAATTAAGCCGCTTTTCCGCTGACGCTCTCATACCCCTCAGGGTTAATGGCCATGTTTGTTTGGTACTTTATTTTGTGCCTGTATAAAATTCTGGCTCACTGGCAGTATATTGGTGGAATTCCTTTCTAGTTCCATATTCGTTGTATCAGCAGCAGTGCCTTGGGCATTCTGGTTTGCCGTTTGTGTGCTCTGGCACCTTGGCTGGCAGGCCAGTCTAATTCTTAATTGCTGTTTTCTTGACAGCATGGTCCCAAAATTAAACATGGCTTGGTACTTGTCAATATAATCAAGAAAAACAGAGCTCTTCTTGGTGGAGAGCTAGTAAAATCTTAACTTGTAAGGTTGTAAAATATCAAAATTGGATTCAAATATCTGATTTAAAGAAAATGATTGTATAGTGTTGCTATCAGAGAAGGATTACAGACTTATATCACATTATTAATCATTAATGTAAATAATAAGTGAGTGATGCTCTGAGCTGGGCAGTCTTACAGCAATAACAGCGTATTAAGAGTTTAGATACATTATGTTCAATTGCAGTGCATCATTGTTAGGATTGGAATGTATATTGAGATATCTGAGCTGTAAGAGTAGATTCCTGAACATCCACAATAGCAGCCATCGACTACAAAGCAGCAATCTACCTTTAAAAGGCAGAACATTTGTAATGAGGGATAAGTTTTGGATCTTCTGCGATGGTGAGAGTGAATAAAAGGTTTTAGATACTGTGTAGGCAAACCTCTTTTCAGCTTTTCAAAAAAACTTCACCCATGGTCTATTCTTCAATTTGACCTATCAGGTGGGACCCTTTCATGTCCCCTATTATTTAGCCTCACACTATACATGATTCTAATTGAAATAATGGATAGAGTTGACATTTGGGGAAACTATTTTACTATAGTAATTATCAAAAAAGAAATAAACATTCTATCATTAGCAGGATGCTGAGTTTATGGTTAAACAGGGAGGGGGAGGTGGTCTTAGATGAGTTTGATGTCCAAAATTGGACTGATTGCTACTTTCAAAGGGATTGAATATAGTTTAAATATCATGTTTCATATTTCATCAAGCATATGAGTTTTGGTCAGACACACTATCTTTAAGGGTTTGATCTTATCTTCAAATGTCAAGTTCCGCTTTGGCACCATCCAAACTTGCTGACTCAATTGATTCCTGTTGTTTACCTATTCCATACAGCATAGTGCATATTTGAGATTAGTTTGTGAAATAACTTCACACAGGGCTACCGTAGGTATTCAATATTCAAAACAGTAGATGCATTTAATTAAGTTCTTTTATTGAAAGGAGAATTTGTTTACTGCTCTAGGTTTGTACATAATTCAAAATTCTAAACATATTTTTTGACTTAGTGTACATGGTATACTACTGGTTAAAGAAAAAATAAAGGGTTTGATTTTGGGAATTGGATGTAAGTTGGTGGAATTTAGATAAGGAGGGCACCTTCTACCTAACGCTTATTCAAAATGTACTCCATGTCCCCTTATCTGGGCCAATGGCAGCGCCCTTAGGTTGGTGCCTATTTTGGTTTACAGGGGTGCCAGGTTAAGTCTATCTTGATAGCTGCAGCTAAGACCTAAAAGTCATCATCCAAAGAATTTGGTTGTTTACAACATCAGATGCACCAAATCTGTGGTGGATCAACTATGCAGGTTAAAGGTTAGGGTGTGCATGGTGCTCTTGGCTGATTTCAAATGACAATTAGGGTATACAAGACAATGACAAACCTACATTATGGTTTGTATTTAGTTCAATGGATTGAAGAACCTATTTAATGATAATTGGAAGCTTAGTTCAGAATTGATGTGTTTTGCAAATTAAGGTGAGTAAATTTGGTGGATATTGAGATCAAAATGGAGTCTGTGGATAGTCAATAGGGGTAACAATTATGTTTTTTATATGAAAATAAAAAAAACGAAATGAATTGGCAGCAGCTTCTCCTAGCGGCTACTTTCATTAGGGTGATGAAATTCACAAGGCCCAGGATTAATGTCTTAGTCCTAGGGTCACAATGCATACAAATATTGGCTGGTTCAGGATGAGTACCAAGAATTTGGGAGAAAAATCAGATTTTTTGAGTTATCTCATCTTAGTGTATCAAGGGGGAGTTCTGATAAGAATGGTTGGTGTCAGACATCTTTGACTTAAGGTTTAGTTAGGATGCCTCAATTTTGGTTAAATAATCTAGGCCTCTGATCCAGGATCAGTTGGTTTAAATCCAACCTAATATGGCTGAATATGGCTGAGGGTTTGGATATTTAGCCTAATTTGGACAATCTGGCCAAGCATGGGATGGTGCTCTGAGCTACTGGGTGACTCCTATATGGGACAACCTCCCTGAAGACCCCTCCTATCTTCTCCAAAAGGGATGAAGAGGAGAGGGGGCAGGGATGGACTAAATTGAGAGAGAAAGAAGTAATTCATTTCTCATCTACCACATTAGCCTGATTGCTCCTATGAAGCTAGTATATGAATGGATGCTTTAGCCTTACTAGGCCTGATGGGGTTCTTGCTGCATTACATGCAGAGGAGCTGTGTTTCAAGACTTACATTGATACTTACTCTGAACCTTTCTTGATTTTTTACTTGCACTAAAGTACAACAATCAAAAAATCAAATTCAGAGAGAATATTAGAGTTTGATCATCTGAATAAGAAATCGTAATATATAGGCAGGAAAATCTGGGTTTATAATAATAGGACTGAGAATTGTTTAATAATTATCAGTTACATATAAATATATAATTGTGCGCATTCATATTGGCCACAAATTCAAATAACTCCTTACCCATGATTCTACTAGGCATAATGTTTAATAAAAAATTAAATATCTAGATTTCAGTTTAAATACTAAAGCTCTTTCTGTCTTGAAGCTTTACGTGACTCTAGAGGCACCTATGACTCTTCATGTACTGTCATTCATTTACTTGAAATCAATGATTACTCAATTTAGTAATATATAATTCATGTAATGATGCACAAACAGGGAAATTGCTTTTGTAGTATTGGAAATTCTATCATCATCTGTGGCATCAGATGATGCTTGACTATTATCAAAGGTATCAACTTTTTTCAGTCCCCTAGGGTGTAAAAGGCTGGTCTGTCGTCATCTCCATCACCTTCAGCCAGAAAATTATTTCAGCGCTTAAGTTTAAAAAGGACCACATCCATCCATTATAAAATGTTCTTTTCACTGTCAACTAAAAAGGGCTTCATTGATCAGCCTTACCAGCGGATTGCTATTCTTCCATATCACTTATGTTAAATTGCTGGTTATTAAGAGAGTCTTTTCTAAGGGCGAGGACTTTCCACATTTAGTCAAGTAGTTCTCAACATTACACTTGACAAGAAGATACATAGAAAAGACAGGTTTCTTTTTTGATATCAGTTGAATGTTGTAATGTGCAGATTCACGCCAATATGCGATGAAGGAGTTGGGAATTACAAGCTATGTCACCAACTACATGACTGACAATCCAGAAGAGAACCACCACTAAACCTGCACGCCATTACCAGAGTTTGCGACATATTCACAGACTAAGGTTCCAATGATTCTGCATGAAAGAAGCAGCGTCTGACTCCATGACAAAACTGTGAACAAAGCTAATGCTTGGCCTAGCTCGCTGTTTGAGCTCATCACTTGTGACTGATTTTGTATAATATAGCCTTAAAATAAACTTTAAAGTCTATTTCTGCAAGTAATAATATTGAAAAATTTAATGTGATTTTCTTTGAAAATATACTGTATTTTCAGGTGCCTTTTTAATAGTTAAAAGCATTGTCATTGGTTTAAAGGATTTAAATATTAAATTAGGTTTTTTCGCGACATCCAAACCATTGCTCACAAAAGCCTTACATTCAAAATTATGAAAATTTGGAAGATTTGAGACACCAATTGTTTGATATAACAGATAAGTTCTTGTTCTTGAATCTCCAAATTCTTACCTGAAATTTTCGTCCCAAAATGTCCTTCCAAATGCCCTGACCCTTCAGGCTTGATCTCTGGATTTTCAGGTGAATTTAAAACTTCATTAATGAGATTGATGTGCGGATCAGGCTAACCCCAATCTATCACATCACCTACTTCAAATACAAGAACTCCCAATTCTTCTCTGAACAGCATGAAAACTCCTCTGGCGTTTTCCAGGTCGCTTCCTCCACCGGATACCCTCTCCACTTTACCAGAATTGCCGCTGACCTCAAACCCATCACTCATTCAGGATTTGTTTGACCTTGTTTTCCTGGTTGTCCTCCTCCCATGGGTTCAACGGCCCAGGCCGCTCTGGTCCCTTCCCATATAATCCCCAAAGCTGTGAGCCATGGATAACTGGATGGGACCTCGACCCTTTCCAGAAGGTCCAATTCAAACGTGACCTTATTGATAACCTGATCACCTTATACGGTATCAAGA
>JAKSZP010015185.1:0-36090 GCA_022478985.1 Massospora cicadina
GGGAGGGCAAATGTCTGACAATGCTGATTAGGTGCAGTAGGCAGTTGTGAGGAATTTCCAAGATAATCTTAGTTCAACTACGCTTTGTTCACCAGCCTTGATGACTACCTCTTTTTTTAGTACTAGATGGTCCCAACCTGAGGGGGGGATTCATCAATGTTTGATGACTACCTCTTCAAAAGCATTGAAATAGATTCTCTCCAGCGCTTCCTTTGATTAAAGCAACATTTTTTATGCCGTCCTGCCATGGTGTAATGTATGGATAAGGCAGAAGAAGAATAATCATTTGTGCAAGCGTAATAATTTTTATTTAGCTCCTCATTGATCAAAATCAGTGGAACCTCATATTTAAGCAGGGTAGATAACCCTGTTTCAAGTTGATAATCACTTCATACTCAAGCATGAACTGGGTACCAATGAGTAGATCATAGGTATTGTTATCCAGGGCCACCGCTGGAGCTGACAAGATGAGCTTACCAAAACGGATGGGTAGAGAAGAGTACGCCCCAATGGTGCAGGTTTTGGTTGGGCCTGCAGTTCCAAATTCTTGATTGTAGTTGAGGTTGGGGGCCAGTTTTATTTTCTTAATAAGTTTGGTTGACACAACGTTTACCCAGGACCCAGTGTTGAGGATAGCCCTGACCCATACTCCATTGATGACAACCTCCACTTTGGTTAAAGTTCCACCCAAGTTGAGGGGAAAGATTGGGGACCTCCTTTAAATGGAGAGTAGAGGCAAGTCATTTGGAAGTTCAGGGTATTTTTCTTGAATAGACTGCAGAGTATGAACACACTGGGTGGGTCAAATCAAGGTGGCAATGAGCTAATCAGCGTCACTGGCAATGTCAATGACCTCAAAACCCCTCAGCGCTTGCCAGAGATAAGTTTGGTGGGGGATTTTTAACCATGTCCATTATATAAGGGTTCAACTTATCAAGTATCTCCACTTCACCTGGGCCTCCTAAGACATAGTGGCAACATCTTCACAACCCCCTTCAAATTCGTCGTCAGAGGGATTATCAATGCACTTCAAAGCTTCCATTGGTTGGGAGGTAATGTCAGGGCTTCCTTTGTTGCAGAAGAAGTTCTGGGAGCGCTCAATTACCTGGGTAACTTTTTGAGGTGCTGTAATTGTTAAGGCTCTACATTTAGCCTTTGATGCAGGGGGTTTGGGCTGCTCCATGACTATAGGTTTTTAAGAAGAGATTGCCGGAGAAGATTCTGAAGGGGATAGAGATAGTGCCTTGACAGGAAGCAACGTTTTGAGGCACTTTATAAAGCTCTGATAAAGGAGGAGAGCGGGGCAAAGTGTTAGCTAACTTCATTGGCTGCACTTTGGGAGATGGAGGTGGAGAAAAGCGATGCCCTGTCACTGCTAGTATCCTCTGTCTATCTTCACATGAGGGAGGAGCATCTTGTTATGGCAGCTCCGTGGGAGAATTTTTCAAATGGTGACAGCCCTAGAAGAGGCTGGAGGGGCTATAGTAGATCTTCACCTCAGAGCTCCTTGCGTAGTTTCACTTTCTTAACAGTCAGCCACAGCTTACAAGGACTCATTGATATCCCTTATATTTTGGAAGGAGCACTTGATGGCAGAGATATGCATCACCAAAGAGGGACGAGATGCTAATCCAGCCAAAACAGCAGCAATAACATCGTCAATAGAGAGCATTTTGACAAACAACAGAGGTTGAGCTTTACTATAGAATTGCTCAACAAAATAGTTAAACTCTTCCTCTTTCAGACTAAGGCACATAAATGCATGTTTTTGTCTTTGCAAGCTCTGCGGGGATCCAAACCCCTCAATGAGTGCTTTCTTTACCTTGGCCCAGGTTTTAAGGGTGTCTATATAAAGCACCATCACCTCTTGGGTGGAGCGGCTGAGGCAGGGGAGGATGTGCCTTACTTTTTAATTTGTTTGTCACTTCTATAACAGCCTCATACATGTAGAGGAATGAGGCAATGTTACCCTCACCCAAGGAAAAATTGTCTCTGAAAGGGGTTTTGGCAATAACTGGAGCAGCCTCATGAGAAGCTTGACATATGCGCTGTTCAAGGGGCATAAGTCAAGACAGTGTGCTGGCTAACTGCTGAGTCAAAGCATCCCTCCAGGGGTCAGAGGCAGCAGTTTGGTTGTGAGGGTTAATTACCCCAACACCCTCCATTTCTGATAATTGTTTTGTGGTGTAATACCCCCTGAAGTGAGCACCAATTGTTTGAATCCAGGTTTTTTGTTAGCTTGCTGATGCATTTTCACACCTGAATTGCAACAGTTTTTTGCAGTAAAACTAGTTTGTCAACTTTGGAATAATTATATTGTAAGGGATTAAGTGACCACTTATATTTAAATTAATAATAAATAAAATAACTTAAAGGATTATATTTTATATAAATGTTTATTAGTCACTGCGTGGGGGTTAAGAAATATACCCTATTAATATCTCAGTGCTTAGTTTAAAATGTATCAAAGCTCAAAGTGAGTCAGACAGGAAATTTGGTATATGCTGGGTGCATTCAAATTTGGTAATATGGGCTTCTGACCTATCAGAGCTCTTAAGAATCTCCTTTCTTGGATGGAACAGCCAATGGAGGGTCAGTAGCAGGCAGTATATACCCATGATGCAGTGATTTAATATATTTGACCTAAAAATTGGGTGGGAAATTTTTGCTCTGGTGAAACCCCTCCAAGGCTATGAAAGTGGTGTTGTGGATTAGGAGTTTGATCTAAATTAGCTGTAAGATGGTGATGGACCTCTTAATGGCTACCTTAATTCCGCTGAAAATGTCATATGCACATGACATAATAGTGGGGACCAACCCCAAAGATAAGGCTGGGTGCCAGGAGGCCCAGAGGGTGAAGCTACAGGCCCTTCCTGACCTGAGGCACACCCTAGACCAACGCTGGGTTCAGGCAAAATATGCCCAGGTTGGGACTAGTGGTGTGCCAAACGCCCAGCCCCTCACAATGGCTCAGGCGTTAAAACAAACGGTTTATCAAATGACTGCAGACAGTTCAATTCAGTTTGAAAAGTAACGGGGTTTCAAACCCTGTTCCATTTATGAAACAACCTGTTCAGGTCGAATCCAATTTCAGTTGATCACTTGAATGAAGTCAGTTTTGGCTTATTCCACCTATTTGGATGGCAGCATTGCCCTATTGGTGGGTTGGTGCTTGGGCCCTCTGCAGCACATCCCGTATTCCCCCATCTGAGCTTAAATATGTTTTCCCCAACCAACATTTTTTGTTGGTTGGCTTCCTAAATAAACCTTTCCCCATTTACGTTATTTTTCAATTTTATGATATTCCAAACGCTCCTGTGCACAAACCTCTTTGAGGAGTTCTTGCACTCTGTTACCCTTGCCATTGCAAGTACATTGCAGCTCTCACCTCATGCACCATTTGTTCGCCCAGGTTCCCACCAACCTTGGTCGCTTAGCCCCTTTCAATATGTGCACCGCATCACTTTTAATGAGGTTCTTATCATAAAACTCACCTTTCTATGCCTAAGCTGTTATTGCTCCAGCACCCTCTGCTAAGCTCTTATGACTTTGGCACTAACAGCTAGTTCCCTGGCGTTGTCCTTGTGCACCGTGCACTACCACGCTGGGAACAGGAGAGTTATAGACACTCTCCTTATAGACAATCTGGAGTAACCCTGCTACCCAAACTCATGCTATTTTCCTGAGAAGTATTACTAAAGTTGTTACCCCAATGTAAGGTTCCACCAAGAATTAGCCAAGGTCTTTTGCCCAATTTTATCATTATTTTCACCCACAATGCTTTTTTTACAATATCAGACTTGCAATTGTCTGACACCCCCAAAGGTATACAAAAGGGTTAATTTTCATACAGAATTTTGGTGATGTCATCATCTTCATATTATTAAAAATTATGACTCATCAGGGTAAAATTTATTTATATGACATCATCCTGATATTGATGAATATTCCTTTGCTTGTCCAAATCTATAAAAGGGGCTTATTTTTCCCTATCCATGGTGGGATGGTCTCCTGTACCTCCACCAGCTTGGGGTTTAATTCTGGTCATTCCACTGGTCAAGGAATAATCTTTTAAACCATTTGCGGCCTCATCTGCATTAGTGGTCTGTCGGGAAGTTGATATGACTGGACTATATGCTACCCATATTAGCGGATCAGAGGGGGATTGAGATAAGTCTCAAGATTTATGAAAAAGGGATACACAAATTATATTCAAGCGAAATGAGGCATTTGGCAAATCAAGAGAGGATTTATGCTGAGATTCAATATGAATGAGAGTAATTTGAAATGGGAAGAAAAATAGAAGATTACCAAGCTGAGGATGCATCTGTCTGGGGAACCGAGGTATAAAGAGTCTGATGGAAGATTAAAGGGAGTAGTCTTTTATGAGGAAAAGAGGAGCGCAGAAAGGTCTGCAAGTTATATTCAAAAATAAAGATAGAAATAAGGGGCGATAGATCTGTATATATTTTATCAAGTTTTATTATAAGAATTGGTGATCCTCATATTGTTCGATTTGGTTGCTCAGTGGCTGATACCCTGTGCAAATCCAACTCAGCGGAAGCAGACTCAGATGCCAAGAAATTAACAGTGGTGCTCACTACAGGGGGCCACTTAGCAACTATATCTGGTAAAACACAATGACAAGTCCTCATTCGTTCCAACATAACCTGATTGGATTTTGAGCACAATATGCTGAAGAAGCCAGGGAGGCTCCTAACCCTGAACCAACATTATTTACTGATAACAAACCAGGGGATGATGAAGTTATGATTAATTTGCAATTCAAGAATTGCCGTGGAGCTGATGACTAACCGCCAAGGATGATCCACAAATGTGACTCCCCAACAACTGAGAAATATTATGGAATGGCTGTTGCGCGAATATCGCCTATATGAGGATGAGACTGGGGAAAATGCCCTGAGTCTGTTCTATAACCAACGCGATTAAGAGAATCAATATGCGCTGTACATGTCTTACTTGGATGCAACTACTACGGGGTTAGCTCGCCGCCTCAGTACCCATGGAATTGAGGAATATTTGGTTGCTTATGTGCAACCTTTGAATTGCCAGCTACTGCATGTTCTGGCTCAGCATAATATTGAAATAGGAGATGTATTGCAGTTTGCACAAGCACAGCAGCATGATACTCACCTCCTGCTTGACTGCCTCGATCATTCATTTTTGGAAATACAATGGGCGCTGGCACAGATAGATCATTGTTTTGGGGATGTTCACTGTCTAATGGACATTCTAGTACCACAGTTGAACTCAGAATTACCTCGAGTAATAAGAGAACTGCTGGAACAGCATGGCCTATCAGAGGAATGGATTCAGGACATAACAACCTTGTGGAATAATACTGAGCGCTTTATGACAAAGCTAGATGAATGGGCGGAAGCTCTTGAAGCTGTGATTGCCCAGCTCAAGGAAAGAATGACCCTGATGGAACAGCAAGTGGTGGCTCAAGTTGGCTCTCTATTGACAAAAATAGACCAACTTCATATCAAATGGAATACCCAGCAAATGACAGATAATGAGCTTATCCTTTAATCAATGTCTCCTGAGTATCTCCAGCTTATTCGTCAAGTTACACAACTGGAAGTCATTAGTCAGGTGGAGCGCCAACGAGCCTTCCCTCTTCCTATCAGTGAGACAAGAGAATATGTGGTCATGCAAGGGCGTTGATACCCTTTGATGGGCCAATGAGGAATTGGTGCAGGAATGATCCTCCCTTGTTGACCAAATAAACAACGCCAACTAGCAAGCGGAAAATGCAAGCCAACAGCAAACCCGCCTGAAGAATATAATTGAGGAAATTTTTTTGTGATTACAAACTATGGAACAAACACTGAATGAGGAAAGGGAATTCCGCTGAGATTTGCAACAGCAGTATGAAATGCTGCAACAGGAATATCAGGATGGACAGTGTAAATGTTATTCAGTTAAAGTGGAACAGTTGATTAATGAACAGTTCACGGGGCATACCAGAGCCAGGGGGAATGGGGCAGTTAGTGGTGACTTGGGGGAAGAATGTTATGGATCAGCAAATGAGTATCCATCAGGCAGTATGATGGACCCCCCGTGCAACACCACTTCTTCTGACTCCATTTCTATGGGTTCAAGCTCATCCGGCTAGCAGTATGATAACACACCAAATGATGGTTCACATAGCTGCTCCAAAAATAATTTGCCTGCACCTTGTAGCAGAACCCTAGAGCCAAGAAAATTTGTTTGTATCAAAAAATAACCTCCTTTCAGTTGTAATGGGAACATACATGTTTACTTTAAACATTTCAAATTCGCTGTGGAAGGGGCTACCAATCAATTAAAAGCGAAGTTGTTGCTGTCAGCTTTAGATGTGGAAAGCGCTGATTGAGTGACCTGCTTTCTTCCAAATAGCTCGGTGTTTTACACACAAGTAAAAGCTATTGTTATCTGGCTGTTTGGAGGTGCAAACAAGATGTCTTAACGAAAAGCCAAATTTATGACTATCCAGTTTTACCAAAATGAGACCCTGTCAGAATCCTCTGAGTGGTTTTCAGCAGAAGCACACGTTCTACTTGTGGCTAATATTTTAACCACTGAGGATGTAGGTATAGCTATGACGGCGGTGGTCAAACCATATCAGGAACTATATAACGCTATGTCTCATGTGTTGGACGGGGATACTGGCCTTATTCAAATTGTGAACGCCTTATGTCAACTTTCCCCCATGAACAGCGCCCCCAACATAGCCTGAAAAACCTCTGTTGCCCCCGCTCTATCCTTTTCTGAATATAGGCTGCAGCAACTGGGGTATCAGCCGCTGGAACGTATTCATCCCTCATATGAGTCAGTAGACCCTTTCCAGCCCATGTACGCTTCACCAGTTTGACCGTGATCCTGGAACCTTACCAGCAATTTTCAACCTGGTCCTTCTGGTTCAAATCATATATGTGCACCTTTTATGAACATATGCTTCTAGTGCGGACAAAGAGGGCATTATGCAGCCAATTGCCCTAGCAAACCACAAGTGTACGCAATGCCAACTAAGATAATTAAGCAGGGAAAAGCTCAAGTGGAGTAGAGATGGGATGCTCTACCTCCGCTAAGCTCAATTCACTTGTCCCTAACAATTGCCAAATAACTTTCCGAGTAGAAATTAAACCTCAATCAGATGATTTGTTATACCAGCAGCTTTCATTTGACCCTGCTTCCGCTTCTGAGAGTAAGAGTTTACCCAATTGGGCTGAATTCTGCCAAGATGTGCAGAAGCCATATGCGTGGCAGATCCTGGAACATACTGGCACCAGCAACGCGGATTCTTTGCTGAACGTCGCTCCTTTAGTAGGGTTTAACATTGCTATTCTGGTGGCGAAAATTTTTAGTGAGTATCCTCAGGTCAGCAAGGGTATTTCTTCCTTCTTAAGTAACACAAAGCCCTTGAATGTACAAGTAATAAACACTGATGGTTCTTATACTCAGAATGTACTTATTTCAACATATTCATTCAAAACACAAGGATCTGCGCTATCATAGACATGGGAGCACCTGTGAACATAGTCTCCACCCGGTTAGTGGCTAAACTTATGTTGAAACCGGTTGTGGACCATTGAGTAGTATACAGGACCGCGGGAACGCATAGCACTGTGTTGGATGGAGCATATAGTGCGTTGCCTCTATGATTCAGGTCAGGTCAGGTGTCTGCTCTGGTGGTGGTTTTGCCAAGTAACCACTACAATATGTTAATCAGTGCAGCTTTCATGAGGAAATTTGGCGTTGTGATAAATATGGTGGAGAAACCCTTACAATGTTTGGCCAACAGATTCTAGTATATTTTTCCTCTGGTGGAATCCCAAAGGATCCAGTCCACTCCGGTCAGGTCAATCTAGCATACAGTGATAGAGTGATTCCTGTTTGCTACCAGCAACTGAGTCAGCGGACCAAGATCCTCCCAACCAGATATATGAGTACAAAGGAATCCTTCTTTGAGCAACGCGCGCTTTAAGCTTACTTTCTGGACACCAGAGCATAATAGGGACTGGGCTTGAAATCGAAGTCCCTAAGGGGCTTTATGGAGAAATTCTGGCACCTCATCAGCACTCGCAGCTCAAACCACATGTGGCTCCAGGGTTACTGC
Organism: Massospora cicadina; assembly: GCA_022478985.1. Taxonomy (NCBI): domain Eukaryota; kingdom Fungi; phylum Entomophthoromycota; class Entomophthoromycetes; order Entomophthorales; family Entomophthoraceae; genus Massospora; species Massospora cicadina. Next base: position 8,123 of record JAKSZP010015185.1, read on the forward strand.
TTCCTTGGAATGGGGAGGTGAAGGTGCTGCTAGTAAACCTACTTAAGGAGACAATAACAATATGGCAGTTCAAGTGGTGGCTTACCTACACTTTGTCCCTATAGGGGAAGTTCATTATATTCATGACTTTGGCTCATGAGAGGATATTGGACTACCAGCTTGCTCCTCGTTCAGCGTACTGACCATAGTTCTGCGGGAAGTGCTCATGGTATTATTGGTGGATCAGCAAGATAATGCTGTGGCATTATTTGAAAAGTATTGGGATATTTTTGCAAATAATGATCATGGCTTGGGGTGCGCTCAAGGGGTGGTACATCAGATTGATATGGGGGATCACCCTCCCATTTGTTCGCGTCCTATTAGACGTTCTAAAGCAGCAGAAGAGGTTGTCTCCGATGAAGTGGATAAACTTATCGAGCAAGGAATGCTAGAGCCCTCAAACAGTTCGTGGGCATCACCTGTGCTCATTGTAACAAAAAAGGATGGCTTAAATTGGGTGGTTATTGTCTATCATAAACTCAATAATGTAACAAAGAAGGACTATTCCCCTCTTCCACAGATTGATGATGCATTAGACCAATTGGGTGGGGTGAACTATTTTTCCGCCATGGATCTGATCTCAGGATACTGGCAGATTGAATTACCATTATTGGAACGGGAGAAATGTACAATCATCACCTCAAGAGGGTTGTTCCAGATGAATCGCATGCTGCAAGGGTTGTATAATGCCCCAGCTATGTTTCAGCGGGCCATGGATACAATTTTAGGTGATTTAAAGCTGTCCTGCATTCTCGTTTATCTTGATGACATCAATGTGTTTTTGCGGATGTTTACAGAGCACCTGGCCCACTTGGAGCAAGTGTTTCAGTGCCTTGCTTCCACTAATATCAAAATTAAGCCATGAAAGTGTCATTTCTTTAAAGAGCAATTGGAATACTTCAGGTTTGTCATGGATTCAAATGGGCTTAAACTGCAACTGGCTAAAGTGGACGCAATGGGCAAGATGACTCAGCCAGGAGATAAATAGGACGTTCAGGTGTTTCTGGGGTTGGTTAGGTACTACTGATGATTCATTCCCAATTTCATCTGCATCAGGGCCCCGTTTTTCAAGTTATTAAAGAAAACACTTCTTTCAATTGGATGGAACGATGCCAGAATGCTTTTGATGTATTGCGCACCGCGTTAGCAAGCACACCCATTTTTCAATATCCCAACTTTGACAAACAGTACATAGTACAAACTGACGCATCCATCTTTGCTATTGGGGCAGTATTATCTCAGAAGGATGATGACAACGTGGAACATCCTGTTGCATTCTGTAGTTGAAGTTTGAACTGTCACAAACAAAACTACACCATAATTGAGCGGGAGTGTCTAGTGGTGATCTATGCTTACTTACAGTTTTAGGTATATTTGCATGGGATGAGATTCCAAGTAGTGACGGATCACGCTTCCTTGCGCTGGCTACAGAGTCTTTGTGAACTGGAAGGATGGCTCGCATGTTGGGCATTGAAGCTGCAAGCATATGATTTTGAGATTTTGCATTGACCAGGAGCAAAACATCAAAATGCGGATTGTCTTTCCTGATTGCTCATGGTTGCTATCACGGCGGATCTAGCTGATATAATGTATGTTAAATGGTGGTAAACAGATGCCAAGATGAGCTGCCGCAGGTGATCAAGTGTTAGATGGACTCAGGGAGAACACCTTCATACAAGGGAAAGAACTATATAAGCGAATTGGAGACTTGACGCTGAATTTTCCAAAGCCTTCAGCTAGACCCTCAATAATTATAGATGCTCATTTGGCTGTTGGACATGGAGGATTGTGGAAGACGCTAGAGTTCTTGTGACCCTGATACTTCTGGGAAAGCATGCATTATAATATATTGGAAATGGTTAGCTGTTGCCATCAGTGTCAAGTAAAAAGCCTTTCTGCAAGAAAACCACCTACCAACTAGTGAAGCCCCAGTTCGCATGGCACACTGTTTCCATTGATGTAGTGGGACCTCTGCCAACTAGTGCCAATTGATCCAAGTATATAATTGTCACTACTGATCATTTGACCCAATGGGCGGAGGCCAGGGCTATTAGCAACTTGGGTGCGGTCACCACTGCCAAGTTCATTATGAGGTGTATTATACAGCGGCACAGCTGCCCACAGTTCATTCTGATGGACAACGGAACCAACTTCACTTCACATATCCTGCCAAAGTTAAATGAGTTGATGGCGATTTTTGGGTTTTTGACCACCCCCTATCATCTGGAATCAAATGGGATGGTGGAACGAGTCAATAGAACCCTAGTGAACATACTCCACAAATTGATAACGGAATGGCCCTCAGAATGGAGTGCCCTTCTACCTACTGCTGTGTTCACTTATAATATCAGCTATCATTCTGCCACTGGTAAGAGTCCATTTCAACTGCTGTATAGTTGACATCTGGCTCTGCCTGTCTTGCTATATTCATGTGTAGAGGACACTGGTGGGGTGAATCCTCAGCGATATCTGAATCAACTCATGGATACTTTGATCAAGTTGCAAATGGAAGCTTACTCCACCATATTGGCTAAGAAAATCTGCAACCAGGCAGCTGACAAGAAGCACTGGAGTGGTCTTCCATTGTTTGCTGTAGGGGATTATGTTTTATTCCACTATCAGCATGGATTTAAACAAAAAAAATAAGCCTTCCAACATTTGGGTCAGCCCATTCAAAATTATCAAGAAGACTGTCATTGATGTCTACACAATTAAGTAACCTGCTGGGAGTCATATTATCAACCAAGTCCATGCTAAGTTCCTTTGAGCATACAAACAGTAAGAACCTATCATCCAGTCAAAGGGGGGTAATGTCGGGAAGTTGATATGACTGGACAATATGCTACCCATATTGGCAAATCAGAGGAGAATCAAGATGAGTCTTGAGATTTATGAAAAAGGGATACACAAATTATATTCAAGCAAAATGAGGCATTTAGCAAATTGAGAGGATTTATGCCAAGATTCAATACAGATGAGAGTAATTCAAAATGGGAAGAAGAATAGAAGATTACCAAGATGAGGATGCATCCAGCTGGGGAACTGAGGTATAAAGAGTCTAGTGGAAGATTAAAGGGAGTAGTCTTTTATGAGAAAAAGAGGAGCGCAGCAAGGTCTGCGAGTTATATTCAAAAATAAAGGTAGAAATAAGGGGTGATAGCTCCATATCTATTTTATCAAGTTTTATTATAAGAATTGGTGATCCTCATATCATTTGATTTGGTTGCTCAGTGGTTAATACCCTGTGAAAATCCAACTTGGTGGAAGTGGGCTCAGACGCCAAGAAATTAACATGGTCAACCCTAAGTTTCTACCTATTACTCATCTTACTGATCTAGAGCATACCCTAGATGAGAGTTGGGTAGCCACTGTACCACCTCATTTGCTCTCTCCAACCTTCAGTGCAATTTCCAGGTTCAAGCCAGCTATAATCTCTGAATTTGCAGAACAATACTTGCAGAAGATCAGCCATTTTTCTGTTGACTTTAAGAAGAAATATAATATGATTGTTGCATGGGTCAAACACCTCCCCCAAACAGAGGGTGCCAACATGGACACCCTCTGTTGTAAAAAATTGATATCAGGGTATCCTAGGTGTGAAAAAAATAAAACAATCCTGCATATGTTCCATCTCAAGCAAAAATTGATAAGTGGCAGAATACAATCAATTCAAGTTTGGGCTCTGCTAAAGAAAAATCTGATGTTTGGAACAAGGATTGAACCCTTCCAAAACAATAAAGTTGTCAAATCTGATGGTACTCAATTTTCAAAAAAAGGCCAGAAAATCCCCATAAAAACTTGTTAGGTATAATTTCACAATTAGGGATATTGGTATTAGTCTAAGCCTCTTCTCTCCTCTGCCAACCCTAAAGCCCAGCACCCTGCATATGGTAGGGTGTTAGGTTAGTGTTTTATTCATTTAAAAATGAAATATTTTAAAAAAAGAATTTCTTAAAAAGATCATAATTTTAATTAATTTACTAAAATTTGTATTAAAATTTGTGGTTCCAATTCTCTTTTTTAGCACTAGGTGGTCCCAACCTAATGGGGCGTGGTTCCAATTCTCATAAAGTTGAAATTACACAAGAGTCTCACTTATTGCCCTCAATTAAAGGGAAGCTTTTAGGTGAAAATTCAACCTCAATTGCTAAAACCAGCAATCCCAAAATGACAAGGAATTTCCCCCTCTCACTCACTTAACCTTGATAATTTGCAGCTCAGTAGTCTGTGCCTGTTGTTGTGGCTGCCAAAGCACATACATTCACAGGCTGGTAATCTTGGAATGCACATAATCAACACCAAGTTAAATTTCAGCTTCAAATCTTCAGTTGACATATTATCTTGGGAAACTAAGTATTAGTTAAACTATTAGGATAATATTTATAGTATAAAATATAAGAACATTTGTGAACTATTCTATATGATCTGCCATAAATATCTTCATACACTATGCAGTTTAAACTTCATTGATAACTACTCTTGCTTTTATACTAATTTTACTTTTAAAAGTCATTAATTCCTTCCTAAGAATACTCTATTTATTTGAAAAGGTTGTATCAATATTGGTGCAAAATTAAATTTTTGTATAAAAATGATAAATAAACAGACATTGAGCTATATATAGTTTAGTTTCTAGCTTTATGGATAGAATTATAAGTAAAAGATGTGATCAAAAGATAACCTTAAGTTTAATTGATAATATGCTTGTTTTACAAAATAAGTTGATCAGCTAAAATTATTCAAAAAAACGGTGCTCAGCTGTCCAAAGCTTTAGAGCATTTTAGCTAATTACCTTTGGCTTAAGCTGGGTAGGTAGCAGCTGCTTTTTTATTGCAAATGGAATTAGGCTACCATCATTTAGTTCGGAGTTTAGGTAACTAATTGATGCGCTTGATTTATAATTTAGTGATATAGATTTGATAATCAGTTTTGATCTACCGCTTGAGGCCAATAACCAAAATTGAGCAATTCACGATCCGTGACGCTAACGCGGGCCAATTAAAATGCTAGATGCAGACTGTAGTTTTAAATTAGAAGAGCTATTTACCTTAGGGGCTTTGGTTAGCAGAAGCACTTGGGATGCTAGACATTTGTGTTCAATTAGCTCCCATCAGAGCTTTGCCCATCTACAGTTAGGAATAGTGAGATACAAGAGTTTCAGATTTCCAGTCTATCCTCCTCCATTAGAATGTTGCATCTTTCTCAAATTTTAACACGCTCAACTAGAATCCTGTATAGACGCCCCGGCCCTTTTCACTATACTAGCGCTTCTCTTAATTTTCCTCTTTCTTCGTTGAAAAGATTTAACCGCTTTATTTCTTGCGGAAATTCCAATAACTCCTTTTCAGATGCTCAAAAATCCAAAAAGGAAGAATCTCAGACAACGGAGGAACCTTTAGAGAATTTTGTAAGCAAGCTTAGGTATGTAGTCATGTACTAATTATCGTTAAAGGAGGAGACTCATCATGCTGTGGTATCTACCTTTGACCTGTTTTCAATCGGGGTGGGTCCATCTTCTAGGTACTTTACATGAAATTTATTCACTGATTCATAGTCATACGGTTGGCCCCATGCGGGCAGGAAAGATATTTATTACCGACCTGGTGTCGCACAATATTCTTGAAAAAGTAATATTTGGAATTATTAAAAGCTAACCTTTAGGTCCACTCTATGCGAATTGATCTATTTGGCTCGCTTGCCTTGACCGGTGTTGGGCACGGTACTCCTAATGCATGCTTGATGGGGGTTGAAGGAGAATCCCCTGAAACGGTAGATCCCACGACTATTGAAACGAGAGTTAGATCTATGAACCTCACGGGGACGATCAAACTTAACGGTACTCACCAGATACGATTTGATCCAAATAAGGATCTTGTGCTCCATCTCTTTGACAGACTTCCTCAACATCCGAACGGTATGCGCTTTACCGCATTGGATGTGAATGGCGATATGCTGGCAACCAATGAATACTTCTCGGTGGGGGAGGTTTTGTTGTCAATGAGGAAACCCAAATCAGCCACGGCGAGAACTTATACTACAAATGCTATCAGGCGCAAGATATGACTCCTGCGCGCCGGATTCAAGATTTGGCGGTAACCAGCCTCCCCTTCACCAACGCAGAGAATCTTCTTCAGGTCTGCCATCGAGAAAAGATGACGATTGCCCAGGTGGTTTATGAAAATGAGCTTCAGTGGCGTTCCCCTGAGGAGATCTCTGCTGGCGTCTTCCGCATCTGGGCCACGATGGACGAATCGATTCGGAACGGTTGTCTCAGCCAAGAGCCTTATCTCCCTGGGAGGCTCAAGGTACGCCGCCGGGCACCCAACCTCTACCAGCGACTGGCACGAGGTCTTTACAGCATCCATACTTTGGGCATCAAAGGCGACGCCATAAATAATAAAATTGATCTAAGCGGCCACCCGCTAACTCCACGAGGAAAACGCCTGATCCTTCCAGCTTTGGATTACCTCTCGGTATACGCTATTGCTGTTAATGAAGAAAACGCTGCTGGGGGACGCGTGGTGACTGCGCCCACGAATGGGGCAGCAGGTGTCATTCCGGCAGTGCTCAAATACTACTTGGAATTCATTTCGGTTGATCCCGAAAGAGACATTATGGAGTTTATGTTAACCTCGGCTGCCATCGGTATGCTGTTCAAGAGAGGAGCAAACATCTCGGCTGCAGAGGTGGGTTGCCAGGGGGAGGTGGGAGTTGCATGCAGCATGAGTGCTGCGGGATTTGCTGCCGTCATGGGTGGAACAGTAGAGCAGGTTGAAAATGCTGCTGAAATCGGGATGGAGCACAATCTTGGCCTTACATGCGATCCAATCGATGGTTTGGTCCAAATTCCGTGTATCGAGCGTAACGCGCTGGGAGCCGTTAAGGCAGTTGCTGCTGCCCAGTTGGCCCTCAATGGGATGGGCAACACCGGGTAACCTTAGATCAGGTCATCATACCATGAAACAGACTGGCCATGATATGATGTCAAAATATAAGGAAACTTCTCTGGGTGGGCTTGCTGTTAATGTTCCCATCTGTTAGTTTTATGGTTAAGTAGAAATTTCCAGTCCTATACTCGCTTTTATTGCCTTGCCTTACAGAAAGTTTGACTAGTTTCCAAATCTGTGATTTACTTCCTTGCTCCCCTTTAAAGCATTGATTTTTATCCTACAAGGTTTAGGATAACAATCCTTGTTTAGTATCTTCCCCCGTAAACTTTTATTGCATGTACCCAATAACGTTTTACTTTTGAATAAAGATATACGATTTAAAGCTTAGCTTTAACTTAACTAAATATTAAACGTACTTCAATTTTAATATCTAAACTTTTCTTAAAGCTTTTAGAATAAATGGCCCAGTGGGTAACTCATTCTGCTACCACCCTGTGGACGTTTGACTCTCCTATGGCATCTGAAATCGGCTAGCTTGAGACTTTTGGTATTAAATTTATATTTAAATAGGTTTGATTAACCATTTTAATCAATTGCTGATCCATTTGCCATTATCAATCCTTAGATATGTCTACCTTAAATACATTTTAGTCAAAGTTCATGATATAAATTTTTAGGAACAAAGATAATTAAGATATATGCATATTTCTATATTATTTCTAGGGAGGTAACCCATTCTATAAACACAAAAAATGCTTTTGATTATGAGGCTCCAATCCTTCTCTAGTATCCTCAACTATGCTTCCCACCTTTTTGTATGAAAAGATAGCCAAGCTTTTAAATAAATTGTCTATTGATTAATATTTGGAGTTAATTTACTCAAGAAATAGATAAAGGTATTGCCTTAAGGTTTTTGTAGAATGAGTGTCAAACTAACAAAAGTTGGGCTATAACGATTCAGAACATAGTTACAACAAAGTTATATAATATTATTTTTTATTTTTTCTTCAAATTTTATACTTTCTCCTCTTGGTTGCAATCACTTTTTGATATATAACTAAGGTATATACATTCTATACTTCTCATATGGGTGATAATAGATATATGCAAGTAGATACAGAGATTTCTGATGTGTACTTTTATTTAACTATTCAAAAGTATATCTAGTTATATATGTATAACATTTTAAAAGTTCACATTGTATGTGCATATTGAGCTTTATAGATTTTTCTTTGCCAAACTAAAGAGTTTAATATATTATTTAATCTATAAGTAATACAAAATCATTATTGTATATCAGTATTATTTTAAGCTGATCTTTTCTTTATTCTTTAATATCCATTTTTAATGCATATGATATAATTCTAGCAAATTTATGTTTTGTGATATCCACTTAGGTTGCCTTTAGGGTGATAACCTTTATTCTCATTGCCTTAGATTTTAATTAGCTGTACTTTACCTATAAGGTTATTTGACCTAGGCTATATAGTTGAAAATTCATGTGCTAACATACTACCTCTTTAAAAATTAGACCCTGTATAAAAGAAACATTTTAATTAAAATCATTTGTCTTACTTATTCAACTTAGTGACTATTCTGTTGAAAGTCTAGATTCTGAGTTATGGTATCATTTATAATTAAGAAAACACATTATCTTAGTAATTTCTTGTAAGCTCTTCAGCAGTGGAAACTAATCACAAATTTTTCATTTTAAAACTCACCTATATGCTTTATTTATAGTAATTGTTAATTATAAAGCTCAATCTAAAAAAGCAACATAGTTATATGTATTTATATCAGGAATAAGTATAAATAAGTGGTAGCACTTGAATATACTGATTAGGCAAGCTTTATATAGTATTTTTATTTAACTGAGGCAAGCTGACCAGGGGACAGGCATTACTGAGTATGTGTGGAAAACAAAAATATATAAAATTGGGCACCCTGGGGTACTCAGGTTACCCCTGTTGCCAGCGGGACTGCCAGGTATGGGGGGTTGGTGCACTACTCTGAGAGGGTTTCCCCCTGCTATGGAGCAGGTGTGAAGGAAAGGGTCTGTGTGGAGGAACCAGAGTGGGAACCATGATTCTATAAGAGCCTGTTGCCTTGGTCTCATATATCCATAGAGCCAGGCTTGGAAGTGCTCCAGTAAGTGGACGTGGAGCCTATTGATAACCCCATGGATGGTTGGGACCGTGCCCCTGAACGCATCTAAGGCAATGGTGTGGATTGTCCACATTTCAATGGGTATCATTAGGGAGTGGAGGTTAGATGGGATTAGTGACTCAATCTGGAGTGCAAGAAGGCTCTTTGATATAGAAAATTCCTGCTCGTTTTGGATCTTAAGCAGGCACACGACTTCCTGCCATATGGCTTTAGTTGGGGGCATGTTTCTAGGCGGTGATGTAGGGAACCCTCCCCTCCACATACTGCGCAGGTTGTGTGGAGGGAATTGGAGAAGTCCGCCATCTTATAGGTCCTTCTCAGACAGCGCCAGGTGTTGGCTCTTACCCTCAGCTGTAGGAGTGGGTGGTGCATCATTCTCCACACTGTCTTCTGTGTGGTTAAGTCATAGGGGATGTCCAACGCATCTAGGTATTTGATTCTAGCAATGGTTGGGGTCATATTAAGCATGTCTCTCTGGGGGTAGTTTTCTGGATTTTTTAATTTGAAGAGGGGGCTAGGTCATCCCCTTCCCTGCACAGTGCCAGTGTTCTCTACGGTCCATCCCATGCAGCAGATAGTTTGGAGGATGCATTTGAAGTGAGGGGGGTTCCATGCAGGCCCATTGCAGTAGGGTGTTTAGCAAGGTATGATAGTAGTCTGGGTGGGCTATGTGGGTTAATTAATTTGAGCGCCTGTGCAAAGTTAGTCCTCGCTGCCCTGGACCAGTGTTGTTGTGGGAGGTCTGGGGCAAGGACTTTCTTTATCCAGGTACCCAGGATGCAGTTGGCGTGGCTCTCAAAATTTATTAGTCCCATGCCTCCGCTTGAGCGTGGGCCAAAGAGTGTTTCCATCCATATGGGAGGATGGGATCTGGGCCACAGCCAGCCCTGGATAAGTGTGCAGATTGAAGTTATAAAGATGGGTGTTAAGGCGATCTTATGGGCAGGGTACCATAGTATTGGGAGGATGAGTGAGTTAGCAAATGTTATCTCGCCCCATTAGTCCTGGGGATTGTCATAGAAACGGCAGAAGAAGTTTAGACTGGCCTGCCAGTTGGGATGTGTGAGCACCCAAAAAGTAAGCCTTAATGACATAGGCATTGCCGACCAAATGATGTGATATGGAGCCAGGCATTTTGAATGACTTATTGTTGGTGCAGCAACATGGTGAGAATGATCTTGACGATGAACCACACTGAACCTACTCCTGACCCAGGGGGTCTTGCTGCAGGGTGTGGAATCACTGAGATAGTCTCAATGAGTTCCTCGGCATATGGAACCATTTCAACTGGGGTGTCAAGGAGATGGACTCTCTCTTGCAATTGGTGGACATACGGCCACAAAATCCCCATGTATTGATGATGGAAGTTAATAATAAAGGGGTTGTAGAGCCAAAAATATTGGACTCGCTGGACCAAATTGATGACAGAGGAGTAATTGTGACCAAGAGTACTGGTAGAGCCCATCCAGTATGTAGACTGACAGGCCACCGGGGAAATTCCATCAGGGATGCAGTCAGAAGAAAAAACAAAATTGTTGAGTTGTTTTTGGTAAAATTTTTATTAAAAGAAAAGGAAGAAAAGTGACCAACAGTTTTCTCAGTGCTATACAGCCAAAAAAATAGTGGTCGATTAGGGTAGTGACAAGCCAGGATTGGGTCCCACAATTTTGACCTACTCAACTAATTGGTGGGTTTGGACGGGTTTGTTCCTTGAGAACCAAAATCAAAAAATTTTGTGGTGGGCAGAGTCGCTGTTAGTTCAACCTCAAACATCTGAACCAGGGCTCAGTTACATTTCCAATGGTTGGCACAATGGCGTTTGGCCTGACGAGTGATGGGAATCCCCCAAGGCCACCCCACATAGGAGCAGGTCCATTTGGTTGGGAACAGGTTTGGGATGCCCAACCTGCCCGCGCTTGGTTGCTGAGCTGTCCGCTTGATCAATGGCATCATATTGGCTGCAATTCCCAAATTGCCAACAGAGGGCTTCAAACCCTCATCAATGGCGCTTGATGTTAGTTCTATTGGCTTATTGATCAAAATGTAACTGTCAGGCGATCCATCAAAAACCTCTGTCTTCATGCCTTTCCAGCCATTTGAGATTTGGGGATCAGCCAGATTGCCACTCAAACTAGTTTTGACTAATTTCAATTTGACAATATTGGAGCAGATTTTGCTAATTCCTCGCAACAGTTCTGCTGAGGTGAGTGTGGGTACTGGGGGCGGGATCTAAAGTGGAAGAGCTGTTATTCATCGCTCATCTACTATGTGAGTGAGATCGCCCTGAGTAACAAGGGGTACCACCATCCTTTTTGGTGTCTTTTTATTTGGGAATGGGAAGATGGCCCAATCAAGAGCCAGGGGACGTTCTTCAGTACTTACAGGGATCTTCTCTTGAGGGAGGCTACGCGGTTGGATACCCGTTGTAGTAGGTTGCTTTCCATTGTCTCATTGACATATCCCCCTGTTTCCAGCCATATTCCAAGGTGGCGGACAGGAGTGGTGGTGGGAGGTGATGCGAAAGGTAAGATGAGTGAGTTTTTCCTTCATATGGGGGTATGAGGTTCTAATGTTGTAGCCCAGTTGTTAGTGTACTTGCCTAAAAGAATGATTTTTGTTTTCCTTTTGTTGAACAATGCGTTGCTCACCATGGAGTATTCCTCTAGGGTGCGTTCCAGCTGTTGGGCATCATTGTTGTTATCTATACCTGCCATGCAGTCATCCGCGAAGGCCAGTATCTTGACTGTTGGCTGGCCTTGTGCAGTTATGCCCATTAGGCGTGAGTCAGTTATGCGGAGGAATAAATTGAAACTGAAATTATACAGCAGTGGGCTGAGGGGGTCCCCTTGTTTGAGCCCTCTGTGTGGTGTGATCTTGTTAGTTAGGAAGCCAGGGCTGCATACAGCCATGGTTGCAGATTCTGTAAGGAGCATCGCCCAGTTTATGAATCTGGGTGGGAGTTTGAAAGCGTGTAGGCAATCCTTTAGGTATGGCCAACTAACGCGGTCATATGCCTTTTTCTGGTCTAAGAAGACCAGGGCTCCAGTTGCTTTGGACTGACATATGTTTGCAACAGGATGTATGTTGTTCCAGATTGAACGCCCTGGTATAAACCCAAACTGGTTGGGTGACAGGACGTCAGAGGCAATTGCGCCTAATCTGGCTGCTAAAATTTTTGTTAGAATTTTTGTGTCAGTATTAGAGAGTGCGATTGGACGCCAGTTGGCCAGGTCCAATTTGTCACCCTTTTTATACAATGCTATGACATATGATTCATGGCCACCAGGTAGGAGGCGTGTTTCCAGAAAGCACTGGTTCATAGACGCCAATAGGAGGGGGGCAATTTTCTGAAAATATTTTTTGTATATTTGTAGGGTATCCCATCAGGCCCTAGGCATTTCTTATTTGGTGCACCGCGGATTGTATCCCAAAGCTCCTCCCATGTAATTAGATTTAGAATATTGTAGTTCAGCGGTGTGCTTTGTATTCTGGCAGTTTATATAAACTTTGTGACTTTTTGTGAGTCTGTCAGCATATCACAGTATAATTTGGTGTAATAGCGATGTACTTCCACCTTGACCTCCTCATGGTCAGTTGCCACGGTGCCATCAGTCTTACAGACCTGTGTGCATGTGGGCTGGTTGCCGCGGGAGTGGAATTGGTGGAAGAAATATGTCAAACATGTTTCACCTTCCTTTATGAACTTACCTTTATTCGATACTTTGATTCTGTGTTGGTGCTCAAAGATGAGGGTGTTTAGTCAGGCAGATATTTCCACACATTTGCATCCCCAATTGGGGCTATAACTGGATCTCGGGGTGTTAAGCTTGAGGTGGTCCAGTTCTGCCAAGGTACACCTGATTGTGGCTGTATCAGCGGTGTACTTATGTGATGCGAGATGTTGGGTTTTGTTGATTAGTTCCTTTCTGAAATTTGCCCATGTTACAATGGGATTTGATGTGAATGGGGCTGTGTATTCTTGGTTCAAGGCCTCATGTTCAACAAAATTAGATATTTTGGGTAATTTTATGTTTTCTAGGTGTAGCTTTCTCCAGGACGACACCTGTGCATGGGTTCAGGTTGGCAATAACTGCACTGAAACAAGTTGGTGATCGGAGAAAGTGACTTTTTTTGTTGTAAATTTGGAAATTCTTGATAGTTGGGTTTGCAAAACGAGAATGTGATCAATGCGGCTCATTGATATGAGCGCTCCTTCACATATGTTGGGCTGCATCATGTGGGGAAGGAGTGGTGAACTGGGGGGAAGAGCATCCTGTATGCCAAGAGATGCCTTCATTGTGCGGAATTCAATGTGTCCAGGTGGGTATCCCCTGGTGTTTGGCCATCTGACCATGTTGGGGTTATCCCAGCAGTTAAAGTCACCCAACAGGATGGTATCTGGTGGGAGGGTGATTGTTGGAACAGTTTCAAGAAATTGTTTTCTCTCAGCTGTGGTGCACGGTGCATAGATGCATGCTATCAAGATTGTTTCCTCTTGGCATGTGATCGTTGCTACCAGGATGCAGCCATGAAGGTATGATGAGGAGTTGATAATTTTTAATTTTTTGTTATTTTGGACGATCACTCCACAGTGAGATGTCCAAAATGATTGTGATGGTGAGACCCTGGCTGACCAGGATCCTTCTTCTCCTTGTAGACAGTGGGTTTCTTGGATGGCCAAGATGTCTATAAGGGGTTTTCGCAGGAAGTCTAGCTTTCTGGCTTGGGACATTTGAGCCCTGGTTCCCGCGATGTTTAGCATCCCTATTGATACTGAGGTGCCCACAGCACCTCAGGAGTGGTTGGGAGGGCCCTCTGGCCCTAACCCACCGTGGCTCATTTTGGCCATGCTCCACATCTGTACTTCGACTCTCTCAGTGACAATGTCAGTTCCCTTGATCTGACCCAATTTTTTGCAGGAATTGCGGTTTTGGAATTTGCATTATCTTTTCCCGCATATGTCTCATGATGGTTCAATGTGGGGTGCTGATTGGGTTTTTTATTTTTTGGGGTTTGAATTTGAAGAATTGTGCACCATATTTTCGCCCATATTGCAGCTTAATTGTTCCTCAAAGTGTGCATGATTGATGTCGCTTGGTGACTCAGTCAAGTTGTGAGAAAATTTTCAACCTGGGCATATTGTTCTGATTGGTTGGCTCAGTGTATATCCAAAATGTCCTCTTGAATTTGTCTGGGGTCGATGGATGATTCCACATGAGCTGCCACCTCAGCCGCTGCCTGCTTGTGGGCTTTTTGTGCCACTTTGCAATGTTTATGTGAAATTGGGTCCATGATGGAGTAAAGTCCATCTTTACCCCAGCGGAATGGGTTTTGACTGTTGGTCATTTGGCAAAGTTTTCATTACTTTCATACATGGATTCCTCACAGTAGTCAGCTTCCATTAAGCCCTCCTTCACGGGGCATGAGTGTTCCTTGTGTCCCAATGAACTGCAGTGGTTGCATATAGGCAGTGCGCGTTCTAATGTAACTCAGAATGTGGATGACTGTCCCCCATCCACAAATTGAAACTCTGCTGTGTGGGGGATTCTTGATAAGTCATCTTCTACTTCGGGGAATGGGTTGATCATGGTGATAGCTTTGCCTGTGCACAGGGTTGGCAGCAGGCAAAATTGTCGTAATTTGAGTTGCATAATTTCTCCATAGGCTATGAGCCCTTTGCGGAGCTCCTCCTCAATTACCTTATGAGGAAGGTTGGTAGGGAGTGAGTTTAAGAAAATGAACAAAGTTTATGCTTTGTTCCATCTGGTGCGCGTGGTGCACACTATTCTTTGCCCTTGGGAAGGTCAATTTCAATGCAGACTTTTGCTGCAGCATCTGCTTCTTTGGCTGTTTCAAAACTAATATTGATCCAGCTGAGGCCCATGTTGTTGGTGGTGACATATACCGCGTGGGGGAAAAGGGAGGGCTGTGCCTCAAATGTTTTCTCCCACAGGGTTGGGGACTCATCCCCAAGGAAGAGTTGGAGCCCGTGTTCCACCTTTGAAAGGGGTTGGTTACTCTGGATATACATGTATTGATCTTGTTTTATAGTAAATACCATAAACCTGGATGGTGTCTGAGTTTGTGGTTTCTTGGCGGCTTGGGTTCCTGGTCCCCCTCCAGGGCGTTTCTTGCCCTTGGGTGCACCATTTTGTGCACCTCTTAATGCGACATTCGCCCAGGTTGTATTAGGTTTATTGTTAAAGTCGCCCATATCTCCTGTGTGATTATCAAAATTGCTGTTTGAGTTAGATTGTAGTAACTAAAGTGATTGTTATGAGAAAGAAAAGCAGCTTTATAAAGTATTGATAAGGTTATTTTAACTAACGTTTTTAAATCTTTCTATATCCAGCCCATTTAAGACATAGTACCTTACTAAAAAATCTCTAGCAGTATCTAGATTGAAAATACTTTACATTACATAAAGCCTATAACATCAATTATATTATCTTCTTCATGATACATAAGTATAGAAAATATTATAAATGAAAATAATATTATAAAGGTCATAAATCTATTCAAGGATTTTAATATTTTATTATTTAAATGAGGTAAGATGACCAGGGGATGGACATTACCAAATATACGTAAAACTAAGGAAATAACCATCAAATATAAAATTGGGCTCCCCAGGGTACTCAAGTTACCCCTGTTGCCAGCGGGACTGCCAGGTATGGGGTTGGTGCACTACTCCGAAGGGGTTTCCCCCTGCTATGGAGCAGGTGTGAAGGAAAGGGTCTGAGTGGAGGAACCAGAGTGGGAACCGTGATTCTATGAGCGCTTTTTGCCTTGGTCTTATATATCCATAGAGTCAGGCTTGGAAGTGCTCCAGTAAGTGGACGTGGAGCCTATTGATAACCCCATGAATGGTTGGGACCGTGCCCCTGAACGCATCTAAGGCAATGGTGTGGATTGTCCACATTTCAATGGGTATCATTAGGGAGTGGAGGTTAGATGGGATTAGTGACTCAATCTGGAGCGTGAAGATGCTCTTTGATATTGAGAATTCCTGTTCGTTTTGGATCTTAAGCAGGCGTGCGACTTCCTGCCATATAGCTTTGGTTGGGGGCATGTTTCTAGGCGGTGATGTAAGGATCCCTCCCCTCCACATACTGCACATGTTTTGTGGAGGGAGTTGGAGCGGTCCGCCATCCTATAGGTCCTTCTCAGACAGCCCCAGGCGTTTGCTCTTATCTTTGGCTGTAAGATTGGGTGGTGATTCATTTTCCACACTGCCTTCTGTGTGGTTATATCATAGGGGACGTCCAACGCATCTAGGTACTCTATCCTAGTTATGTTTGGGGTTGTTGCGAGCATATCTCTCTAGAGGTGGTTTTCTTGGTTTCTTGATTTGAATTGGGGGCTGGGTCATCTCCTTCCCTGTATAGTACCCATGTTCTCTATGGTCCATCCCATACAGAGGATAGTTCAGAGGATATGTTTGAAATGAGGGGAGGTTCCATGTGGACCCGTTGCAGTAGGGTGCTTGGCAAGGTATGAATGTAGTCTGGGTAGACTATGTGGGTTAGTTAATTTTAGCGCATGTGCAAAGTTAGTCCTTGCTGTTCTGGACCAATGTTGTTGCAGGAGGTCTGGAGCAAGGACTTCCTTTATCCAGGTACCTAGGATGTGATTGGCGTGGCTCTCAAAATTTATTAGTCCCATGCCTCCACTTGAGCGTGGGCCAAATAGTGTTTCCATCCGTATAGGAGGGTGAGTGCTGGGCCACAGTTAGCCCTGGATAAGCGCGCAGACTGAGGTTATAAAGGTAGGTGAGAAGGCGATCACGTGGGCCTGGTACCACAGTATTGGGAGGATGAGCGAGTTAGCAACTGTAACTCGTCCTGTTAATCCTGGGTTCTTCCCTTGAGGGAGGCGACGTGTTTGGATACCCGTTGTAACAGGTTACTTTCCATTGTCACATTAGCATATCCCCCTGATTCTAGCCACATTCCAAGGTGTTGGACAGGAGTGGTAGTGGGAGGTGTTGCAAAGGGTAAAATGATTGGGTTTTTTCTTAGTGTGTTGGTATGAGGTTCTGATGTTGTGGCCCAGTTGTTTGTGTATTTGCCTAAGAGGATAATTTCTGTCTTTCTTTTGTTGAGTAATGCATTGCTCACCTTGGAGTATTCCTCTAGAGTGCGTTCCAGCTGTCGGGCATCTTCATTGTTTGCTATACCTGCTACGCAGTCATCCACAAAGGCCAGTATCTTGACTGTTGGCTGGCATTGTGCGGTTATCCTCATGAGACGTGAGTCAGTTACTCAGAGGAGTGAGTCAAAGCTGAAATTGTATAGCAGTGGGCTGAGGAGATACCCTTGTTTGAGCCCTCTGTGTGGTTTAATCTTGTTCATTAGGAATCCAGGGCCGCATACAGCCATGGTTGCAGATTTTGTTAAGAGCATCGCCCATTTTATGAATCTTGGTGGGAGATTGAAGGCATGTAGACATTCTTTTAGGTATAGCCAGCTAACACGGTCATGCGTCTTTTCCTGATCTAAGAAGACCAGGGCACCAGTTGCTTTGGATTGGCAAATGTTTGCAACAGGGTGTATGTTGTTCCAGATTGAAAGCCCTGGTATAAACCCAAACTGGTTGGGTGATAGGACGTCAGATGCAATTGCGCCTAATCTAGCTGCTAAAATTTTTGTTAGAATTTTTGTGTCAGTATTAGAGAGTGCTATTGGACGCCAGTTGGCCAGGTCCAACTTGTCACCTTTTTTATACAAGGCTATAATGTAGGATTCATGGCCTCCTGGTAATAGGCGTGTTTCCAACAAGCTCTGGTTCATAGACGCCAATAGGAGGGGGCGATTTGTTGAAAATATTTTTTGTAAAATTTGTAGGGTATCCCATCAGGCCCTAGGCATTTCCTATGGGGGTGCACCGCGAATTGTCTCCCAAAGCTCCTCCCATGTAATAAGGGATAGTATATTATAATTCAGTGGTGTACTTTGTATCTCAGCAGTTTGTATAAATCCTTTAATTTTTTGTGAATCTGTTGGCGTTTCACGATATAAATACAGTGTAATAGTGGTATACTTCCGCCTTGACCTCCTCATGGTCAGTTGCCACAGTGCCGTTGGCTTGCGGACCTGTGTGCACGCAGGCTGGTTTCCATGGGAGTGTAATTGGCAGAAAAATTATGTCGAACAGGTTTCACCTTCCTTTATGAACTTACCTTTGTTTGATACTTTGATTCTGTGTTGGTGTTCAAAGATGAGATTGTTAAGTTGGGCAGAAATTTCTGCCCATTTGAATCCCCAGTTGGGGCTATAGCCAGATCTTGGAGTATTTATTTCCAGATGGTCTAGTTCCACCAAGGTACGCTTGATTGTGGCTGTGTCTATGGTGTACTTATGTGATGTAATATGTCAGGTTTGTTGATTAAATCCTTTTTTAAAATTTTCCCATGTTCTGATGATATATGAAGTGAATGGGGCTTTAAATTCTGGGTTTGTAGCCTTGTTTTCAGCCCAGTCAGATATCTCAGGCAATTTTATATTTTCTGGGTGAAGCTTTCTCCAAGGCGACACCTGTGTGTGGGATTGGGTTGGTGCTAACTGCACCATAACCAATCGGTGGTCAGAAAAATTGACCTTTTTTGTTATAAATTTGGAGATTCTTGAGCGGTGGGATTGTGGGATGAGTATGTGGTCAATGTTACTCATCAATATGAGCGCTCCCTCACATATGTTGGGCTGCATCATGTGGGGAAGGAGTGGTGAACTGGGGGGAAGAGCATCCTGTATGCCAAGAGATGCCTTCATTATGCGGAATTCAATGTGTCCAGGTGGGTATCCCCTGGGATTAGGCCATCAATCCATATTGGGTTATCCCAGCAGTTGAAATCGCCTAACATAATGGTATCTGGTGGGAGGGTGAGAGTAGAAATGTTTTCAAAAAATTGTTTTCTCCCAGTTGCAGTGCATGGTGCATAGATACATGCTATCAAAATTATCTCCTCTTGGCATGTGATTGTTGCTACCAGGATTCAACTGTGCAAGTGTGATGACGAATTTGTAATACTAAATTTTTTGTTGTTTTGGATGATCACCCCACAGTGAGACGTCCATACTGATTGTGATGGTGAGACCCTGGCTGACCAGGATCCTTCTTCTCCTTGTAGACAGTGGGTTTCTTGGATGGCCAAGATGTCTACAAAAAAGTTTTCACAGGAATTCCAGCTTTTTGGCTTGGGACATATGAGCTCTGGCTCCTGCGATGTTTAGCATCCCTATTGACACTGAGGTGCCCGCGGCGCCTCAGGAGCAGTTGGGAGGGCCCTCTGGCCCTATCCCACTGCAGCTCATTTTGACTGCTCTGCGTCTGTACTCCAACTCTTTCACTGCCATTGTTGGCTCCCTTGATCTGACCCAATGATCTAATGGAATTGCAGTTTTTTGCATTTGCGTCAACTTTTCCCACACAGGTCTTGTGTTGATTTGATGCAGATTGTCGATTGGATTTTATATTTTTGAGGTTTGACTTTGGTGAATTGTGCACCGCATTTTCGCCCAAATTGCGGTTGCATTGTTCCTCAATATATGCATGACTGATGTCACTTTGTGACTCAGTCAAGTTACTGTGAAAATTTTCGACCTGGGCATATTGTTCTGCTTGGTTGGTTTGGTGAATATCTGAAATATCTTCCCAAATTTTGCCCAAGGTTAATGGCAGACTCTGCGTGTGCTGCAGCCTCGGCCGCTTCCCACTTGCAGGCTTTTTGTGCCGCTTTGAATTGTTTATGTGTAGCTGGGTCTACGATGGAGTAAAGTCCATCTTCACCCCAGCGGAATGGGTGGTGGCCATCAGTCATTTTGGCAAAGTTTTCATTACTTTCATCCATGGCTTCCTCACAATAATCATTTTCCATTAAGCCCTCTTTCACAGGGCATGCGTGTTCCTTGTGGCCCAGTGAGCCGCAGTGGTTGCAAATGGGTGGTGCGTGTTCCGGTGTAACTCAGAATGCAGCCAACTGGCCCCCATCTGTGAAGTGAAATTCTGCTGTGCGGGGAATTCTGGATAAGTCCTCTTCCACTTCTGGGAAGGGATTGATTATGACGATAGCTTTGCCCGTGCACAGGTTGGGCATCAGGCAAAATCACTGTAATTTGAGTTGCATAATTTCTCCATAGGCTATGAGCCCTTTGCGGAGCTCCTCCTCAATTACCTTATGAGTAAGGTTGGTGGGGTGCGAGTTGAAAGAGATGAACAAAGTTTTCACTTTGTTCCATCTGGTGTGCGCAGTGCACACAATTTTTTTGCCCTCAGGGAGGGCAATTTCCACACAGACTTTTGCTGCAGCATTGGCTTCATCGGCTGTTTTGAGACCAATATCGATCCAGCCACAGCCCATGTTGTTGGTGGCTACGTACACCACATGAGGGAAAAGTGAGGGCTGTGCCTCACATGTTTTCTCCCACAGGGTCGGTGACTCATCCCCAAGGAAGAGTCTGATCCCATGCTCCACCTTTGACAACGGGTTGGTTGAACTGAATGTACATATATTGCGCGTGCTTTACAGTGAATACCATAAACCCAGACGGTGTTTGAGTTTGCAATTTCTTTGCAGATTGGGTTCCTGGTCCCCCTCCAGGGCGTTTCTTGCCCTTAGTTGCACCGTTAAGTGCACTGCTCGCCGCGACGCTCACCCATGTTGTATTATACTTATTGATAAAGTCACCCATCTTTCCTGTGTGTGATTATCTAAATTTGCTGTTTGAATCAAATCATAGTAACTAAAGTGATTGTTATGAGAAAAAAGGCACAAGGATTTTAATATTAACATGTCGCATATGATACTATTATATATAAAGATCAGTTAGCTACATCATCTGATTTATAATATTACATGGTAAGTTTTCTTAAAATTATTTTTTATAACTTAAGTCCTTTCTATTTTTTAGATAAAGAGTGACCAGAAAGAATTGTTATTCCTCTTAAGTTTAAATTGTTAGAGAATGATGTACTGTCATGATTCTGATATGACTGCTCTTATTCTTAGTGGAACTTAACCTGCTCTTAAGATAAATCTTTCTGCTCAGTGTAACTTTCTGAGCAAATTATTTGGAAAACAAGAAAGTAAATTTCAATTGCCTGCTGTAGTTTCACTCTGATGTCCTTAGATTGTCCTCTGGCTGCTCCAGTGTGGGGCAGCAGCGAAACTCCCCTGCCATTTTCCATCCAGCAGGAAAATGAATTTGGACTGGCTTTCCCAGTCATACCAAACCCCTGGGATGATTCATTTCTCCCAAAAATCTTGATGCCCACCTCGTTCATACCCATGTGGGACCTCGCTGTCCCCCTGGTGCTCCCTCAAAAGCAACATGCATTTTGGCCTAAGGGTTGACTATAGGAAACTCTTCCCTTACCATAACCAGCTATTATTAAAATGGCTCAGATGGTGATAACCTCTGTCAGATTTATATATTTCTGTCCCTATAAGGGGTATTTCAATCTCAGCTTTACCTGTGAAGCTGACACTGCCACTGCAGCAACAGTGCCCCTGGTTTTCCAGGTACCCTTCTCCCCACATTTTGGACTCAGCTCCCAGCGGACACCACTTTGGTAGTCCAAGTTTCTGGTTTACCCACCCACCTTCCCCCTGAAGTGCTCCACCAGGAGCTGATAGATGGTTTGGCAGCCTATGTCTCCAACCCCATCATATAATTTGTGGTCCCAAATGGGGCCACATGCCTTGCTGGGCCTCAGGCATATGCCACAATCAGCTCTGAATTTAATAAAATTGGCACGCCAATTCCCCCTCACACCATCATCTCTTCTTCCCCTGACCATCCATTTTAGGCCCGCGTTGAGGGTGGGTAGATGATTTATCCATCCTGTCTCAAGTTGGACCACTTGAAATGCAAGTGCCCCTCCTTAGCTACATTTGATGGCTCAGATTATTTGTCAGCTGAACTCCAATCTGCCACCCACCCTACACCAGTTCTGGTATGGGGTACAATCCTACCTCTCCCTCCCCCAATACCTGATACTGCAGCTGCACCTGCAGCCACCAATAAGCCTTCTCCTTACCCCAATGCCACACACAATTCCTCTAATCAAGCACCAGCTTGGTCCCTAGTTTGATCCCATGCTTCCTCCAACGAATTAACCAAACCTCAACCATATGCTGAAACCCCAATTCAATTCAACCAGAACCCATGGGATTTATTGCTGAAATTAATGATCAGGTAATCTCATTGAAGAACTATCTCTGCAAATTGAGTGGTTTGTTAATGCAGAATGGGATGCCAAATACCCCCTCATTTATATGCCCCGCAGCCAAATGCCAAATCATTCTGCAATGACCACCAGCTTGCAGTTGAAGCAGCTGCCACACCAGATTGTTGTCCCCTCCGCAAAGCTGTCACCAAATCAGTGGTAATGCTCACAGGAGGTATTCCCTCTCCTATTATCCCCTCAACCCTTACCCCAAAAAGTAAAATTACAATGAATCAATTGCACAAAGATTTCACCGATGCTATTCAGAATGTGGTAATTGTAGCACGGAATCCTAAAGATAAGATTACACAAACCAATATTTCCACATTTGTTAAACTAAAAGATGCCTGCATTAAGCTGAAAAGGCTTTAGCTAAATATATCACTGTCATTTTTGTAGTTGGCAATTTCTAAGAAATACCAATCATTAGTGATATTGAACCACATGTCACCGATGCCCTAACACCCTTGCTATCCACCTTGACATGTACCCTGCTCTGGGATGAGCAAGCTGCTGCCAAAGATGGACCCCCAATCCCCCCTCCCCTTCTGCCATGGAGGGATAAGCAGTCTCTGCTGCCCACCTGGTTGGTTGATTCATTTGGCGTGTTTCATTCAATCTGCTCATTTGGGCATCTTGTTTAAATCAATTATTTAAGTTAGTTAGTAGTTTTAGTTTTTAGTTTCAGTAATGTCTGTACCCTGGTCAGCCTACCTCGAATAAACAATTCTGATATGACTGGATGATAAGCCCTAAGTCATTACAGAAGAATAGGTAGAATCCACTGAGTCTGATATGAGTTATAATTTAAAGTGCCTTAGAATGAGTCAATATTGGGTTGAAATGTATAATAGATTGACTCTGAACTGAGCAATATGGTGATGTCAACAAATAAATAGATACTTAATGAGATGTTGACATATAATGAATAGTGAGTGGATCACCTCAAATTAAGGCAATTGTAAATTTTATACATATTAACCTCTGCGGGAACCAATGAGAATGTGGTGAATAATTTACTAAGCAGAATGGTTGGTATCAACCAGAGTTGCTGAGATATCAGTGAGCGAGTAGATTGGAAAAGGTTGTTAGTAGGTGTTGGGATTTTTGCCCATATTCCAAGCCTGCTAGATTACCTGGTATTGCTAGGGGAAAATTCCCTAAGGCGAAGTGAATCAGAAATTGGTTGGCCCGAGTTTTGGAGTAACTACATTTGGGGGATTTTGGGATATTCGCCTGCTTGTATCTTTCAGGGATCAATCCATATGAATACTTAAGATCTCAGTGGCGGAGTAGCTGACAAAATAGGGGCGTCTGATAATGACTAAGTATCAGGTGTACAATTGGGATTGGTTAGGTTTCATCACTGACTGATTGGGAATGAATAGTAAGTCGCAAGGCGAGTGATGATGCCTGCAACTAGCAAATTGATCAGTTGGTGAGTGACCTGCCATAATGGGCAATAAGTCCCATTACTTAAGCAGGTCGCTAGCCAAATATGATTGGTTCACTTGGATTGAGAGGAAATGTTAGAGACATGTTTTCCAACTCTTTCCATTTGAGGTCTCGAGGATGTCCAATGATGGAATCCTAGCCAGGATGGGAAGGACCATCGCTGCCAAGACAAGGATGGGTGATTCAATGGCAACATTTGCCATTTCATTGAAGAGGTGTCTACTGAGGGCTAGACAGCTGAATTTCCCACTATATATCCCCTAGTATTAGTATAATAAAAAAACAATAAACCATAATTTAGTAAAACATTATTAGCTACAGTAATATTTTTGATTCAGTGTATAGTTAAACTATCAGCTTCTATTGTGCTGTTCTGTCTTAAGGATATTATTGAAGAGGGCAATAATTGGAAGACTCTCAGAGAGATGAGTAAAGATCTGAGTGGGGATCTAGAGAAGAAAGAGCCACAATTAGGGATAGCTGCTGACTGTGTGTTGGGCTGAAGAGATTGTCACCAGGGAATATCAGCAAAGTTAGGTGGACAAGAGCATAGGGAACGAATCTGTATGAGTATGACATCACAATTAAATAATCAGGAATACTGGCTGAGCGTTGGGCTGAAATATAATTTATACTCAACTATGGATAATAGTCTCCATACTATAATTGAGTAATAATACATTCTACTACACAACGTGACAAAGTGCACAAGGAAACCAAACCTGTGCAGTAAAAAGGTTACTGGGCTGTACAAGATTAAACCACACAGAGGGCTCAAACAAGGAGATCCCCTCAGCCCATTGCTATAAAGTTTTCAGCTTTGACCCACTCCTCCGAGTAACTGACTCACGTCTCATGAGGATAACTGCACAAGGACAACCAACAGTCAAGATACTGTCCTTTGCGGATGACTGCATAGCAGGTATAGCAAACAATGAAGATGCCCGACAGCTGGAACGCACTCTAGAGGAATACTCCAAGGTGAGCAATGCATTACTCAACAAAAGAAAGACAGAAATTATCCTCTTAGGCAAATACACAAACAACTGGGCCACAACATCAGAACCTCATACCAACACACTAAGAAAAAACCCAATCATTTTACCCTTTGCAACACCTCCCACTACCACTCCTGTCCAACACCTTGGAATCTGGCTAGAATCAGGGGGATATGCTAATGAGACAATGGAAAGTAACCTGTTACAACGGGTATCTAAACACGTCGCCTCCCTCAAGGGAAGAACCCAGGATTAACAGGACGAGTTACAGTTGCTAACTCGCTCATCCTCCCAATACTGTGGTACCAGGCCCACGTGATCGCCTTCTCACCTACCTTTATAACCTCAGTCTGCGCGCTTATCCAGGGCTAACTGTGGCCCAGCACTCACCCTCCTATACGGATGGAAACACTATCTGGCCCACGCTCAAGTGGAGGCATGAGACTAATAGATTTTGAGAGCCACGCCAATCACATCCTAGGTACCTGGATAAAGGAAGTCCTTGCTCCAGACCTCCTGCAACAACATTGGATCAGAACAGCAAGGACTAACTTTGCACATGCGCTAAAATTAACTAACCCACATAGTCTACCCAGACTACATTCATACCTTGCCAAGCACCCTACTGCAACGGGTCCACATGGAACCTCCCCTCATTTCATACATATCCTCTGAACTATCCGCCGTATGGGATGGACCATAGAGAACATGGGTACTATACAGGGAAGGAGATGACCCAGCCCCCAATTCAAATCAAGAAACCCAGAAAACCACCTCTAGAGAGATATGCTCGCAACAACCCCAAACATAACTAGGATAGAGTACCTAGATGCGTTGGACATCCCCTATGATATAACCACACAGAAGGCAGTGTGGAAAATGAATCACCACCCAATCTTACACCCAAAGATAAGAGCAAACGCCTGGGGCTGTCTGAGAAGGACCTATAGGATGGCGGACCGCTCCAACTCCCTCCACAAAACATGTGCAGTATGTGGAGGGGAGGGATCCTTACATCACCGCCTAGAAACATGCCCCCAACCAAAGCTATATGGCAGGAAGTCGCACGCCTGCTTAAGATCCAAAACGAACAGGAATTCTCAATATCAAAGAGCATCTTCACGCTCCAGATTGAGTCACTAATCCCATCTAACCTCCACTCCCTAATGATACCCATTGAAATGTGGACAATCCACACCATTGCCTTAGATGCGTTCAGGGGCACGGTCCCAACCATCCATGGGGTTATCAATAGGCTCCACGTCCACTTACTGGAGCACTTCCAAGCCTGACTCTATGGATATATAAGACCAAGGCAAAAAGCGCTCATAGAATCACGGTTCCCACTCTGGCTCCTCCACTCAGACCCTTTTCCTTCACACCTGCTCCATAGAAGGGGAAACCCCCTCATACTAGCACACCAACCCCCCATACCTGGCAGCCCCGCTGGCAACAGGGGTAACTTAAGTACCTTGGGGTGCCTAATTTTATATTTGTCAGTTATTTCCTTAGTTTTACGTATATTTGGTAATGTCCATCCCCTGGTCAGCTTAACTCAGCTAAATAAAAAAGTTACTGGTTGCTTTTTGATAACAACCAAAGTAAATTTTATAAGTTGGTGCTCATTACAGGGGTAGTTGAGTTGAAGAATATAGAAAATGATGTTCTATGAAGATGGTTCCAAGTTTGGATATAAGTTACTGAAGGAAGTAATGAAGATAGAATGTGAAGAGGATCACGTTCAGTGGCGTTCACCCAGATCAAAAGTGGAGCTCCGATGAAGCAAGTTCAAGATACTCAAGTTCAGGGAAAAGGACTTGCATCCTAGATATGGAAATATCTAGTGCTGCAAGGAACTCAGTTCCACCAAACATCTACTTGAGATGAAGAGTAGCAGCAGGGCCAACTCAGGTTGAAATTGGGTCCGCTTTAAATAGTCCTGGGGAGAGAGTGTTTAGATGAGGCATTGGACGAAATAGAAAGCAATCAATCCAGAGAATTAGATTTCTATACCAATGAATATACAAAGACAAAAATGGGAAATAATTAATCCAAGACAGTGGAAAAAATCATTTGAATCAATAACACTCAACCAATGATCAGAAGTTACTGAAGATGAGTGTCATGGAAATGGCAGAAGAAGTTTGTACTGGCCTACCAGTTGGGATGCGTAAGCACCCAAAAAGCAAGCCATAATGCCAGAGGCATTGCCGACCAAATGATGTGATATGGAGCCAGGCATTTTGAATGATGAATTGTTGATGTAGAACAACAGTGAGTATGATCCCAACAAAGAACCACAATGTGTCCATCCCCAACCCAGGGGGCCTTGCTGCAGGGGGTGGGATCACATAAATAGTTTCAACGAGTTCATCAGCATATGGAGTCATTTCAACTGGGGAGGCAAGGAGATGGATTCTCGCTTGCAGTTGGTGGATGTAAGGCCACAAGATCCCCATATACTGTTGCTGGAAGTTCATGATAGCAGGGTTATAGTGCCAAAAATATATGACTCGCTGAATCCAATGAATGATGGCGGGGGCCATAGTGACTATAAGTACTGGTAGAGCCCATCTGGTATATGGACTGACAGGCCACCAGGGAAACGCCATCAGGGATATGGCCAGAAGGAGCAATGCAATAAAAATTGATTGGTTTTTTTGGGGGGGGGGCAAAATTTTTATTGAAAGAAAAGGAAGAAGATCACCAACAATTTCCCCTGCAATGCAACTGATTAAATAGTGGTCGAGTGGGTAGTGACAAGCTGGGATCAGGACCCTCAATTTTTACCTAACTGGAGAATTATTTTGGAATGGGTGGGTCAGTTCTCTGGGAACTGACGTCAAAAAAATTGGAAGTGGGCCAAGTCGCTGTCAGTTTGACCTCAAACGTCTGAGCTGAGGCTCGGCTAAGTTTCTGACAGTAAGCATGATGGCGTTTGGCCTGGCGAGCGGTGGGAATCCCCCAAGGCCACCCCACATAGGGATGGGTCCATTTGGTTGGGAACGGGTTTGAGACACCCAACCTACCCACACTTGGTCACTTGGCCATTCATTTGGTCAGTGGCATTGCATTGGCTGCAACGCCTGAATTGTCAACAGGGGACTTCAAACCCTCGTCAATGATGTCCAATGCTGTAGCCTGCCATCGAGGATGATCACGACAACTTTGGTGGGAGTGATTTGTTCAATCG
>JAKSZP010015186.1:0-35977 GCA_022478985.1 Massospora cicadina
CCAACTGCATATTAATGTGGATTAGGATTGTTTACAGAGAACGTTGATGTATTGCAGAGCTGAAGAACCCCAGGATGGCCTACCTGATATTAAATACTGAGGTGAAGTTCTGCTTTAGTGACATAAAATGTGACTGAAGTGAAGTTCTAGTAATAAGGGGATAGTACGTCAAGTTTCTCATCATCCACAAAAATAGAGTTAAAAGCTACCAGGCCCAGGACTCATAATAAAAATGTGTAGCAAAATATTGGAATGATTCTTTTTGCTCATATTGTATAACTATTAAAGCTTGTTCAATTAGAAAAGTCAGATTGCTTCCAAACTCCATTATAAGCATCACCTTCACTTTTCAAAAATATTTTAATCCTGGAAAAGGGGAACATTGCTTTCAGGTGATGCATCTAGTACAGGTATGAACATGATTAACCTTCTGTATGACAATGGCATCTTCCATAGCACCTTTTTATACATAAATGAAATTTAAGTATTTACTTTACCCAGATTATACCTGTCCTTATAAATGTAGACTTAAAAGTTGCACTGGGAGTGGAGATCTTAGAACAGCTGAAGTGGGAAGTCAATGCGCTTCAGATATCTCAGTCTCAATTTTTCAACTTTTACTTTGGTATATAGTTTATTGATATAGAAAATTTAGATCCTCTTGAGATTTCTTTTCTTTCTAGTTACTTGATTTATGGATGCCTTGGCTGATACCAAGAGGTAAATTTTAAAATCTCCCCAGTATGATCAAAAATTTTACTGTATTTCTTTCCGTTAGAACTAAAACTTGTAATTATATTTTAAGTTGATTAATATTGTTAGTTAAGAAAAATAATTGAAGTTTTGCAAAATTTTCTAGCTTATCAAATAAATGAATAGACACTATAAATCCATCTTGAAGTTCTTCCAGGGTATACTATGGTCTAAGTATTTCCTTAATCACTCATCCAACATCCTCAAGTTACAGCCACTGTCTGTTCTTCCAAATGCCACCGCATATTAATAAAGTATGATTTGTCACAACTTCCATGTAGAGGTTGATAAGCAAGGGAACACTAGGAGCGCCAGATTGCTCAGGGGTCTTAGTGGTCTGGGAGGCCCAGGTTTCCCAAGAGGTCCAAGTGAACTGGGAGCTCCTATTGACTCTGTGGGCCCCTTAGGGCCCTCAAATTTGGATATTCTTTCCTGAATGTACACCTCCTTCACTAAAAGTAGCTCTTCTCATTCATTGAGCTTATAATCTGAGTTGTAAATTTGGACGGTATTGTTAGGATCCATTGGGTTGTTCATACAGGTCAAACCCACTGAGCAACAGACAGACAATGTGGGGATCATCAGTCCTTTGGACACACTTGAAAACATACTAAAAATAGGAGCAATTGCCCCAATCGACTCTTTTTATTTATCTATAATAAATACAGCGATCTTTCACTGTCTCATTCTTTCTCTACTATTAACAAATTAATCTCTCTCAATCACCCATCTCACTTATATACAGTGGCTTCATGCAATACTGCTCTCATGGCTTGGGCTATTCTATTCCACTGATTCTCCTCAAATCTGGCTTGTTATTCTCTAATCCTCTGTCACCCTAATTGTAGGCAGTTTACTTTGTACTCATTGAATGTCAACATTGCCTTATCACCTTATATAGAGGCAATCCAATAAAAACCTGTTATATCCCAATATCGCTTCATCTCAAGGCACTCAAATAATCATAACTGATATCATTTTTGGTGGATTCCGCCCTAGCTGTCCCACTATTATTGTCCAGTCATATTGGAATCACAACATTACCCCCTCCTTGACTGGACGATAAGATCCTATTGTTTGTAAAGTCAGAAGAACTTTGTGTGTACTCAGTTAATGATCTGACCACTTGCAGGATCCTTGATGGTATACGTGTCAACTCCAGTTTTCTCTATAACTTCAAATGGACCAAAAAATACTGGCCATCTTGTGTTTCCACCTGAATCTATGTTGGTCAAGGAAGAGAACTATATCGCCTTCCTTGAATGGCGCCAGCCCACTATGATGTGCCTGATAAGCAGCCTTATTCCTGATCTTCTTGGCTAAGATGAAGGAATATGCTTCAGTTTGCATTTTAATCAAAATGTTCGCAAGGTTAGTCAAATAGTGGTGGGGTTCCAGTCCACCGGTGTCTTCTACATACAAATAGAGTAATGCAGGAAGAGCTGGGTGTCAGCTGTATAGTAGTTGGAAGGGACTCTTCCCCATGGCATAATGGTAACTAATGTTATAGGCGAACACGGCAGTGGAAAGGAGAGAGCTCCAATCAAAAAAGTTGATCCATTAAAATTTTTGTAGTATGTTCACCAGAGTTCCATTCACATGTTTGACCATTCCATTGGATTTGGGTTGATATGGGGTCATCAGAATCCCACAGATTCCCATAAGCTCGTTCATTTTGGGTAGGATATGCGAGGTGAAGTTGGTTCCATTGTCAGTGAGAATAAACTGAGGGCAGATGTGTCACTGAATAATGCATTCCATCACGAACCTGGCCACAGTAACCACCCCAAACCTCGTATCACCCTCGCTTCAACCCACTGGGTCAAGTGGTCAATAGTCACAAGAATGTAATTACACCTGTTGGTTCCTGTTGGCAAGGGGCCAACAACATCAAGGGAAACCGTGTGCCAAGCGAAATGTGGTTTCACTAACTGATATGATATTGTATGGCAAAATGGCTTCTCCACTTGGCACTGATGGCAACAGGAAATAGTTTTGAGCACATTGAAGCTCATACTTTCCCAATAGTACTGAGGGCGTAACAACTCCATAGTTTTACACACTCCACCATGCCTGACTGCCTTGTGTGCGCTCATAATGATTTCTGGTCATGCTGAAGGGCGCGGAAAATTCACAGTAGAATCAGCAATCCACTTGTACAGTTCCCCATTCCATTGGAAGGTATTCGTTTGCATCTCATTTAATACTTTTATCACTTGGGGCAGTTTGTCATCATATTTTCCGCTGAGCATCTTATTGTAAATCATGTCGCTGAGGTCCTCTGTTACCGCAATAGTCAGTAATCAAGATAAACAGTCAG
The DNA here is from genome assembly GCA_022478985.1 of Massospora cicadina. Taxonomy (NCBI): domain Eukaryota; kingdom Fungi; phylum Entomophthoromycota; class Entomophthoromycetes; order Entomophthorales; family Entomophthoraceae; genus Massospora; species Massospora cicadina. The sequence continues at coordinate 3,074 of JAKSZP010015186.1, forward strand.
CGTTCTGATGCTTTACTCCTGGATGATAGAGAATCTTGAAATCATAAGCCTGCAACTTAAGAGCCCATCGAGCCAAACGGCCTTCAAGTTCTTTAAGGTTCTGAAACCAGCGTAATGATTTGTGATCTGTTACAACTATAAACTATACCTCATGCAGATAGACCTTGAATTGCTTATATGCATAGATCACTGCTAAGCACTCCCACTTGGTCACAGTATAATTACGCTCATGGCAGTTCAGACTTTGACTACAGTATGCTACCAGATGTTCCTCTTCATCGTCAACTTTCTGGGAAAGTACTGCTCAACAGTGGAGAGGGACGCATCTTTCTGAACAATAAACTCCTGATCAAAGTTCAGATATTGTAACACCGGTGCACTGATCAACACCATATGGAGTGTATCAAAAATGGATTAATGACATTCCGTCCATTTGAACACAACGTCCTTTTTAACAACTCAAATAGCAGCTCCCTAGTACAGCTAAAATTAAGGATAAAGCAACAGTAGTAACTGACCATGCCCTAAAAATACCTTTATGTTGCGCTTACTATTGGGAGTAGTCATTTTGCTGATGGCCTCCACCTTAGCCAGCTGTGTTTTCAGCCCTTTAGAGTCTACCACAAACTCCAGGTATTCCAGATGATCTTTTAAAAAGTTACATTTTCAAGGTTTAATTTTAATGTTTGCCTCAGCCAGCCGGCGGAATACTGCTTCTAGGTGGTAGAGATGCTCCAAAAAGGTTTGAGAGAAAACATTAATATCGTCAAGGTATACAAGGATGCATGACAGCTTTAGGTCACCAAGAATGCTATCCATGGCTCGCTGAAACGTAGCTGTGGCATTGCACAGCCCATGAGGCATCCGCGTCAGTTGAAAAAGGCCTTTTTAGGTGATTACAGCGCATTTTCTGTTCCTCTGGGGTAACTCGATTTGCCAGTAACCTGATATCAGATCCATTGCAGAAAAATAACGGGCTCCCCCTAATCATTCCAAATAATTGTCATTTCTTGGCAAAGGGTAAAATCCTTTTTTGTAATACTGTTGAGCTTCCAGTAGTCTATTACTACGCGGTTGGTGCCATCCTTCTTTTTTACAATTAGAACAGGCAAAGCCCATGGGCTTTTAGATGGCTTGAGCATCCCTTGCTGTAGCAACTTGTCAATTTCATCAGTAACATAGTCTTCCAGTGCCCGCAATTATCAATCAGTTGAGACCTTATAGGAGGATGATCTCCTGTGTCTACTTGATGGACCACCCCCCAGGAACACCCTAAGACATGATTGTCAGCAGCAAAAATCCCCTTATACTTCTGAAATAAACTATTGCTTGGTCTTTTTGTTCTTCCAATAGTCCTATTAAATTACTCCACGGTACCACCATTAGTATGTAGGCAGGTGTCTCGTCCAGTAGACCAGATTCATCCAATGACCCACAATCATGGACCTGATGGACCTTGTCTATTAAAATCAGATGTAATTATGCTACAATTTGGTGTCAGCGGATTTACATTGGTTTTCTCTGGAGGTTTTCTAACAAAACTTTAATCTCCCCATGTCCTGGAAGTATAATCCCTGGAGCCACATGCGGCTCAAACTGTGTTTGATGATAGAGCCCAATGATTTCCCCATATAACCAACTAGGCACTTCCACCTCTAAATCAGTGTCCACTAGGACTTGATGGCCAGAAGGTATAGATATGGGCCCTTCCGCTTGAAGAGATATCCCTTGATATTTTTATATCTGCTGGGGAAGGGGCCGAGTCTTGCGCTTTAGTCGGTGATAGCAAATTGGCATCACCCCAACACTATAGGCAAGGTTGATATGGCTCATATGCACTGGATCCTTTGGTACTCTGCTAGTAGTAAAGTAAATTGGGATCTGCTGACTCAGAATGGCAAGGGTCTCCTCCGTCATATTAATGACAGCCCCAACACGGTGCAGAAAATGGTCCCAATTAACAGGTTGTAGTTTTCATCTGGCAGCACAATTGCCTAGGCTACAGTGACAATGGACCCAAAGCACAGAGGTAGTGCACTGTAAGCCCCCTCAGAGATGGTACTTACTTCTCCAGCAGTTCCGTACACCATTCAATGGTCCACATCAGGTTTCAATGTTAAATTTTGCCATTAATTTAGTGGAAACTATGTTGACTGGAGCACCAGTATCTATTATAGCGCAAACTCTATTTTTTGCTATAAAAATATCACAGTATGTACACTCAGAATAAGAAGAATATTGACTGTTTAATATGTGAACATCTATGGGCTCTCTTTTTTCAAGAAAATTCATTATCCCTCTCACTGACTTGGGGGTATTCTTTGACAATTGCATCTACCAGAAGGGCGACGTTTACTCCTTTCAGAGTTGGCACATCCATGACAGAATCAAGTTTGTCCAAGTAAGCTTGATCAAGCATTTGGCAGGCATACAGCTTCAGTTGTTTGGGGGACTCTTCTTCTGCTGCCGTCTTGGCTTGAGCTCAGGTTACTACATTTACTTCTCCAACTGGCTGCTGATATAAAAGTCTGTCATCATACTGAGGGACTTCCGCTGGGTATACTACTATTGATTTGGGGACGTTTTGAGTTGGTATTGTGGAGGTAGAGGGTCCCATCTCTACTCCATTCCATCTTTTTTTGATCGTATTGATCTTGGTGTATGTAGGTCACACGGCAGTTATGTCAGAGTTTGCCAAATGACCAGGGCGACCGCATTTATAGCAGTTAACTCCATAATAGTTACATCCTTGATTATCATAAGAGGGTTCAGACTGGAAAGTTTGGGGTTGTTCAGCATAACCAGCCCCAGGTCAGTAAGATGATTGTTGACAGTTGACATAGCTAGGTCCTGGTCAATAACTGGGTTGCCGATGGTTTTCATGGCCAGCCCATTTTCGCTGATCAAACTGTTGAGTATAATTCAGCTGAGGATGAGGCGCAGAGTTATGGTAAGGCTGAGGATTACTACCCGGAGCTGAAGTCAGATGAGAGTATTCTCCTGAATAAGAGGGTGCAGTAGTGGCGGTAGTCTTCCATTCCATATTCAGTGGCAGGAAGTTAGGGGATACACAACACAAAAACTGTACAATCTTAAGCAGAGGTACATCATCATCCAGAAGCGGCAAAATGACATTATGAAGTTCATAGTATGGCTTCACTGAGGAGGTCATGGCAATGCACACGTCAGCTTCTGCTAAGTACCCTGCTCCAATCAGCACATGGGCTTCTGTTTTTATTTGATCAGCAAACTCCAGGAGAGTCTCATTTTGATAGAATCTGATTGTTAAAAATTCTGCTTTTTGCTGTGACATCTTTGAAGTATCCTAAACAGTCGGAGTACTGTATCCTTTACATCCTTATAGGTGACAGAGCTACTTGGGAGGTAACAGGTGACCTGATTGGCACTTCTGACACCTAAGGCAGATATTTTTAACTTTTCCTTCCATCTATCAGATGTTCCTTCCGCTGCAAACTCAAACCATTTGAAGAACCCATGAATGTTCCCATTTTAATCAAACAGAGGTAATTTTTCAATGGTGATTTCCTCATCCCGTTCATGGGGTTTAGGCCCATACTGAGGAATGGGTCAGGATCCAAAAGCAGTTTCCCAATGAGAAGCTGGATCAGCGGAAGTTGGGATGTCCGCCACTTCAGGGGTAGCATGCCCTGCTGCCATGGGCAGTACCATCATTACTTGAGGGAAGTGTCGTTCTGACTTGTATTTGTATCTGGTATACCATCCTGGGTGTAGTAGCTCCGACCAGTGTCATATTCTTCCTCATATGATGCCCCCTCTTGATGGTCATCATTGTCCCAGCGAGAAGAGTGAGAGGTATTGGTCAATCTTCGTTCTGCATACTACAGCCATTTGGTGGTATCATTCAATCAGTTGACAAGTTCTTTGTTTTGTTGTCCCAAGATTTGCATTTGGCTAAACGTACTGTCAAGTTGGTGCATGACAGCGTCTCATTCTTGAAGAAGTTCATCTTGGTTTTTGAGCACTGCGTCTAAGGTAAGATTGAGTTCCTCATATCCATCTGGTGCGATGTTCCGTGAAGCTTCCCCAGCAACACAGTTTGTGTAAGGCATGGCTGATGATTGGAGTTCTGGAGTGTTAGGTTGTTGATCGATGGGCCCCCTGTAGTGAGCACCACTGTTATAAATTTGGACAGTATTGTTAGGATCCATTGGGTTGTTCATACAGATCAAACCCGCTGAACAACAGACAGACAATGTGGGGATTGTCAGTCCTTTGGACACACTTGAAAATATACTAAAAATAGGATCAATTGCCCCAATTGACTCTTTTTATTTATTTTTAATAAATACAGCGATCTTTCGCTGTTCCATTTCTCTTGACTATTAACAACTTAACCTCTCTCAATCACCCATCTCACTTATATACAGCGGCTTCAGGCAATACTGCTCTCATGGCTTAGGCTATTCTATTCTGCTGATTCTCCTCAAATTCATCTTGTTATTCTCTAATCCTCTGTCACCCTAATTGTAGGCAATTTACTTTGTATTCATCGAATGTCAACATTGCCTTATCACTTTATTGCCTTATATAGAAGCAATATAATAAAAACCCATTATATCACATTATTGCCTTGTCTTGAGGCACTTGAATAATTATAACTGATACCATTTTTGGCGGATTCCGCCCTAGCTGTCCCACGCTTATCATCCAGTCATATTGGAATCATTCAATCTGATATCTATGTTTCAATATTATTGCATTGTAAATTTTGTGTTTAAAATATTAGTAAGTTAAAACACTCACTACTTGATGTAATCGTTTGCGGGTGGAGTTAGAGGCATTAGAGATTCTTTGAGACATTTATTATGTAAATAATCATCAACTTTATTACAAATTCTTGGAATTTTGGCATTAAAAGTAATTTAAATTTTTAATTGTCAATAAAGGCTTCCTGATTATCTCAACAAATATTGGAGACAGTCTCATACAACTCAATTAGGTAATAAAGGAGATGCGGTTTAAGTCCATATTGTTTTTAATTTATGAAAGGCAAAATCATATTATCCAAAACTGAAGATAGTGAACAGAATGCACAACCTTTTATAAATATAATCCATTTTAGAAGACCTCCACATAAAAACTTGATAGGGTAGATGTTGTGTTTATATAAGTAAGGTTCTCAGTGACTCTGAATGATCAGTCTCAACTTATCTTTCCTCTAGCTCTAGTGTACCTTAAATTAAACTTCCAAAATTTCAGACACTTTAACTGGTTCTTTTAATATGTACATAATCAGGATCCATATGATTGAAAGTCATTAATGTTCTGAAATAACTCTCTTATACTAGTAAAGGGTATTTCTTGGTTTGGGGTGCACCCATTGAGTAAAAATATATTTTCTTCAGAAAGAAGTGAGTTATTGATAGTTTTTTATATCAGTGTGAAGATATGTTTTCATTAATATTCTCAGGAGGGACCTAGCAAGAAGCACCACTAAATGTTAGATTATCATTATCCAAAGATAGATATCCATTCCTTTGAAAGCTTAAGACTTATCAGTTTTGATAGCAATCAGAAATTCTCTTGTAGCCTTGTCTAATAGGTTTACTATGAAATTTAGAGATTATGAAGGTCAACCATACAAGAAGCTTAAATTTTTTAAAGATTATTGATATCTATAGATTGTGCCTGAACCTACTTACATTTTAGCTTACATGCTCTTTGTAAGGAAATATTGTTCCAAATTATCAGGGTTATTTGTCCTTATATCAGGATATTAACCCTTTATTTAATAGGGTATTTAAAAGCTAAATGGGCATATTATTATTGCTAAAGTGGGTTTGGTCAATGAAACATTTAGAAGTACTTCCATTTGAAGTTCGTTTTTCTTTCAATTAATTTAGATGAACTAGTTCATTTAATGACTCTCCAGACAGAAATAGCAGCACTTTACCTCTGAAACTTAATTATATATGTGGTAACCATGGTCATTTATGAGATTTACATATAATAATATCATAAATATTATTGTTGTATACTTTTGTCTCTTATTAAGGATTATTGTAAGCATATCCAGTTTTTGGTCCTATACTATGAGATCCAAACAATAATACATTCCTTATGATTAATACCATTTTCATTATCCTTTTATACTTAAAAACAATATGCACAATCAAAGTCATAGTATCTTAGCTTTAATGAAGTGAGATCATCGCATCAAAGGCTACTATATACTTAGCTCCTAGGAGTACTCTTGCAAATGGGTAAACAGTTTATCCAATTAAATCACTTTATCTTAACTGTTAAACTAACTATTTATTAGTTTACCTTTTTATACAATCTTTTCGCACTACCATGTTCTTAAAGATAGCTTAATTGACATATTCAATCATTCAATTGTCAACAATTTTATGGGTCTTAATGGGATATATTTTAGCCATCTAGGGAATTAAGAATGGTAGTAACCAAAAAATAAGTCATACTATTAGATTATAATCAACTTAACACCTTTCAAAAAGGTTTGAAAGTTCAATATAAAACCTTAAATACTGGTAGAATTTTTTTATAAAATAAGTAGAATTAATTTAGTTTCAGCCCCTCATAGAGGCTCAAAACTTTTTTATATATCAAAATAGATTTCTCCACAGAGTTGATATACCTGATGATGTGATTAGAATTTTAAGAGGTTTACAACATAGCTAACAGGTATCTAGGACTTTATTTGTTTCTTTATATCTTGGATTATTTATTCTTTGTCATAAGTGCTATCATTGTAAATCAGGTCAGTCTCACTTCATGTATGATTTCTTAGACTAATCTAACATTTTGTCTTCAAATTTAGCTATATTTTTGTATTTGTTTCTACTATTTAAGTTACAGTATGTAAACTTTGCTGATAATCCTTTCACCTTTTAACTTTTTCCTGAGTATTTAATCTGATCTTTAAACTTTTCAGAAAAATTTTGTTGATGACTTTTTCTTGTAATGTCTTATAAACTTAGATGCAATCCAATTTTTGAGGCAAATGTCTGTTTAACATCCCTTATAAATTACAAGTGAAATTTTTAATTACTTTGTATTAAAACTTAACATATCCCTTTGTCTTTTAACACACTCTGTATTAGGGCACAAATGAGTCTATCTACTCTCATTATGGTCACTATGAAAATTTTGGATTTTCATTCATCTTGTGAATACCTTTCCAATTAATTGCCTCTAGTATTGCATGTCTGCTTTACTATAAAATTAGTTTGGTGTTCATGCTTATTTTTTACAGAAAAAAAATCTACTGAGATGTTTAATCACTTTATTTCTATAACCCATTTAGTTGCATTTCTTTTCCATCAATCATTCCATAATTTTTCTTAACTACATTTATACTCAGGTTTTTAAACAGTTTGGTTATCCATTAACTTTTTCACTCTCCTATTTTCTATTAAATCCAACTGCTCTTTAAACCTTTACACTAATTTCCAATTGGCTTGTGGGGATTGTGGTAATTCTATATGTTATAGTATCTATCAAAAACTCTATCTAGACATGGTTCCAAAGAGTTTATATGTGAATTGTGCACAATAGATGCACATACCCTACAATATATCAAGTCATGAATTATAATCTGCCCAAATTTTTGCATAGCGGCCATTATATATAGCTTCATAAATTCTCTTTGTGTATATAAATGACCCTGGTATATCATTTAGTAGAAAAATTATTAAGAGGTATTAAATATCGCACCATAAAGAAGATCTAATTCTTAATCAACACTTGTTTAGCTGTTGCATGTGTTTTTCAGTAAGTAAGTTAAGATTGAGTTATATAAGTTATACATTTGCTAATATTTTTACTCTTATATGTAAGAAAACTAAAAGGCTGAATAATGTAGAATGTTATTTAGGCATTTAAGTCGCTGACAATACATTCTTTTATTACCTCTGAATAATTTTGGCCTTGAACAAATTATAATAGCTTTTTAATCAAAGTATTCTATATTTAGTACCTGCTTCTTTCTGTTTAATAGTCAAATCTTTAGGGCATGTGAGGACCAGGAGAGCCCATTTGTGCATTGGTTAGTATTTCACAGAACTTGTGGAACCACATGAGGCTTAAGCAACTAGGATTTTAATTGCTCTAAAACCATCTATCTGACAAAGAGTTAACCATCATAGTTGTTGAATGTTGTCCACAATGTGCGCCATGATGTACAAAAGATGCGTTTTAAAAATGATCCCCACAACAGAGTTGAGATGGAAAAATTTCTTATTAAAATAAGAAAATCCTAAAACCTTATATAGGCCAGTACCCTCACATGTGAGGGTACTGGCCTATATAAGGTTTTAGGATTTGCTGTTTGACAGCGTTCTTCTTACATGTTGCATTCTCTTCTCTTGTTGCAGATTCTTAGGTTTAAGCCTTAAGAGAAAGTGTTTTATCAAAAATTATCATGCTATTTTTAATTGCAAGAAGTGCTGTGGCACTCCATGATTATCTTCTCCATAATTAAGCTTTGAAACCAAGTTAAATTTATTCCAAGTTGAGACGCTCTCTAACCACATTGGCCTGGCATTCAACTGGAATAGAAAACAAAAATTGAAAAAGTGGTTATCAAAGAAATAATAAAAGGGAGAGCTAGAATTAGTGAGCATAAAGTAAATTCATAGTGAATTTTTAAGATAAACCACTAAAATTACAATAAAATGGAATTGAAATTTGGTAATAGTGAATCTAGAAAATTGGAGAATTATTGGAAATAAGGTAGCATTTTTAGATCTTACCCAGAGTCTTATATAACATCTTGGAAGTGTAGTTGAGGGGATTCTCTGCATAATAGAAGATCCTCTCAACATAAAATCAGCCAGGAATTGTATATATAATGGTAGTATGGTAAGAAACAGGGTAGAATGCACTGGAAAGAATTATAGAGTACAAGACATGGTTCAGGCTTTAATTTTTGATATAATGAAATACTTGAAATACAAAGTTCCAATTTTAATTGTAAGATAAATGAGAAACTAAACAAGGAGGGTCAATCTTAGTATGGATACCAAGTTAATTTTTGTAGATTAATATTGTTTCTTACATCTAAAAATCAAAAAGTTTTATTCTTATGGTATAATTAAGTACAACTAATCATAGGATAAAACATTACAATTTTTAAACTACAATAATTTTTTTAATATTAGTTCATATTGTTTTCTATATGATACTAGTGATATTTATTGGGTTTTAAATTACACAGAAACCATAGATAAAACTTTAAACAATTAGAAAATTGATACCCTAACACAGTTTTACAAATATAACTGAATGATTTTAACTCTTAATAAAAAATTTTATTTAGCTAGAATCAACCCTAAGTATTGAAGAGTCTATACTGTCAAATTTGGTCTCTTTATCCTTTCCCATCTTTTATAGCCTTTTCCAAAGCTCCTTATAAGCCATTAACACCAATATTTTCATCATACTAATTTAAATTATATTAGTTATAAATACACTGGAATTTTATGGTTTGCTATTTTTAATCATCAATTATATATTTCCTTTTAACCCATTTATGTACTTTCACACCTAAATGAAAATTTGTTGATTTTTAGCTCTAAAAACTTTATTAGATGATTTAATAACTTAAGTTTTTTAGTATACAAGTCTAATCTCATTATTTTTAGCACTAGTGGTGCCCAACCCAAAAGAGGGGACATCCACATATCTTTATTTGCAATTGAGCCAAACAAAGAGATTACATAATTAAAAAATCCCAATATGGCACCCTTGGCTAATAGCTTAGGAAGCCATATCAGAAGGTGAAGATGCTTTGGGGAAATTTTTATTCAAAGCCTGCTTCAATTGGCAGACCATTGCGGACAAAATTAGGAGTTGGTGCATCACCAGCATGGGGCATGAGAGGTATAGGTGGGGGTTTTCTTTGTTAATAAAGCCAGCGGTATCCATCGCCTCAACATATTGATCAAGTTGATGCTCAGCAAAAGTTATAAAAAGGTACACAAGTGAATGACTTGATGTGCTAGTGGGTCTGGGAAACATGGAGATAAAAAATCAAAGTTTTTGCTGTGTCAATACATGCATGGCTTGCACAAAAAGTGAGCTCTTTGATTTCATATTTTGCATTTTCATTAAACTCATGAAGGAGATTGGGGATAGAAATAACTCAACAAGAGTATCCATCACCACATGAAAATGTTGACTGAGGATATTGTTAGCAGGGGCAGCAGCTGCTACAACTGCCATTTTATTTATGTTTTTATATGCTGGATAACCATTTTTAGGGCAAAAATGGCATGGACGTGAATTGGGATGTTAAACAAAATATTCATTCAAGGCAAAATTGGGCATAACATTATAAGCCTGATCTGCATAATCAAACCATTTCGCTTCAAATGGGTTTAAGACAGCCAATGCTGGCCCACCCGCCAGAATTGGAGGTGTGGCGGAAACAGATTGGCTGTTCACTGTCAACTACAGCAGCTCAGCTGAGACCAGTTCAGTCATCTGGTCAGGGTTAGGTAAATTTAATAATTTTTTATTGGGCGCCTCCTATAGAAGCGGCACCATAATTTATTATGATTGGGGGCAGGAGGACCAATTTCCAACTGAAAAAGTTGGGCATGGCAGCAGCCAGTACAACGTCATAGGAGGGATTAGCAGATAATCTTCTTATTTTTTTAATTAATCCTATTTCTGTTAGTTCTCCTGGTATTAAATCAGATATATTATTTTTAGTAATTTTAGTCTTTAGTTGGTGAGTTATAAAAACTTCATGTTAATCTATAAAATAAGTATCTACTTTTTTCAATTATGCTTCTATAGGACCTTTAAAAGGCTAGGTACTACAAATAAGTCAAGACATACTTTATAGATGTCACAATGTCATCACTTTATGTGTAAATAGATTTTTTGAGGTCTACTAGTGTGATTCCAGTTCATCAGTCTAGAGAGAACCGTTATTTAATCATAAACATTCCTAAAATGATAACATGACTATAAAACAGTAACTAAGTATATAAAAGATTTGCTTAGTATAGGAAAATAATATAAACTTATAATATTATTAAACTTACAATCTCAGAGCACCAGGACCAGTACTTTTAGAGCTTTAAGACTTTAAATTAAGAATTAATTACCAATATAACACTCTTTTATAAAGAATGCCACAGAGGCTATATCTAAAAGCTTAATAAACTCTTAAGAAAACATTTCTCACCTTTAAACCCTTTTATGAACTAATTGTGATATTTTTATATGTGTACTACAATCTTTGAATCATCATTAGAAACAAATAGTAGCAATTTATATATTCTGTTATACTTATTAATGATAGATGTATAATATTATTATATCTAGAAATCTATTAAAAACATATAACTATAATTTATTCTTAGCATTATATGCGCTGCTATAAATTTTTCAATTTGTACATTTTTCAACATATATTTTATATTTCCAATTAAAGAATTACAAATCACTGTATAAAACAAATTGACTGCCAGTTCATATTTACTTTAAACTGTAGGTACACAATTGTTTGATCATGGGATGATCAATCAGTACACAAAATAAAGTTTAAATTACTTCAAAGAACATGATTTTTTTCTTTATATGGTTTTACCCTTTGGTGATGTTTTATGGTTACATATAGTACTTTTATCATCACAAATGAGACAAAAATAATATATGAGTATTATGATAATTTAGATGGATTATCCATTCATTTTAGTATATCCTGCGCTTTGCAAAAAAAGTAAATGTGCTTATTAACTCCATTAATATTAGTTTATGAGCAGTTTGGAACGTATTGATCACAAGTGGGTGGGCTACTAAGATATTTTTACTTTGCTTACACGCACTAAACCTATATACATTTCTAATCAAAACTTCATGGAAGTGATCAGAGATGTTAAAATTTCAACCATATGATTAGGGTGTCCAATCTGAGCTTTCAAAATCATGCACTTTTAATAAACCAAAATAACAAGAATCTGGATGGACATTATACTTGTAGAATTTTAAACTGCAATGGTATAAAATTATTTTATGCACTAAACATAATAGAACTCTTTTAAAAATATATATTTCTGGCGCAATCTTCATTGTATAACCCATATTCATGAGAGTGGCTTGCTATATGTACTCAGTAATAAACCTAAAGATAATTATGATATAAAATTTAAGAAACATGTGAAGTTTAAAGAGGAAACAAAAAAACACTAAGTAAACTCACAGAAACATTAAATATATTTTATAAAGACTGTTATTCTTATATAAATTCAGGCAGAAATATGTAATTTTTTGCTAAAAGTGCATAAAAAAAAGACACAGAACATATAGATAAATGAACACTCAAAACATATTATCATCAAGAAGCTATTAACAATAGTATGATTTAAGCAATAGAACTTTTAAGTCTTTAGAGAGTTTTTCTTTACTTACAGCATGTATCTACAACATATAAAAGTAAAATGAATGAATTAAAAATTTATTGATTGAAGTTGTTGACCCACTTTAATTAATTTGGGTAAAATCAATTGTTTTATATAATAAAAGTTACAGAGGGAATTAAGATTTTAAGCTAAATATGTATAGATATGAAACATGAGAAAGAATAAATTTAACTAGATCTTTGTGAGATATGGTTGTACAAATTTACTGTTTTAATAAAAACTATTTGAGAAAGTCAACCTTATATTTGGATATACCACGCTAAGATTTCTAGACAATACTGGTAATAAACACTTACAAAAAACCTGCATTATAGTGATAGCAGGAGCAACCCCTCTATTCTAACTAACAATATGTCCTGTTATATAATATAGTGAGTTTTATTTATAAATGTTACTAAAAGCTATGGACTTATTAAAAATGTTAAGCATTTTTAAACCATTTAAACTCCCTCATCAAATTTATATGGTTTATAAATAAATATAACATTATATTTTAATTTTGATTAATTTTCAAAAATATTGCTTAAAAATAAGTTATATTGTTACCCACAGCTTTTTTATCAATTGCATGAGTTATTATCATATTGTTTTATGCTGCCATTTATAAATTATCAGGGTGAAATGCATCAATTGTTCTTTTTCTTGACCACTTATTCTGAATACCAGCATAATCTACCAATATAAAGGTATCAAAAGTATCTAGAAGACAATTTTGTAAGAATAAACTTACTTATGGAAGAGATATTAATAATACCTTTTTGTCACAATGGTCATAAAGAAACTGACTACAGAATTAGTCTTTGTATAGATGGTAAAGTTATAATTTACTATTTTCAAGGAGAAGATCCTGAGAAGTTGCAGACTTTTATAATAGCCTAATTCCATTATAGTTAATCATAAATAGAATATACATGAGGGAATTTAACGATTTGTCATAATTTTGTGAATGCTTGTCATTTTTAGTCTTTGCATTGATCTTATTTTGTGAGGCATGGTGTAATAAAAATTTTCATATGGAGGTGATAATTACTTGAAATAAATAAAGATGAGGCCATCTGTAGATAATATAAAATTAAGTCTGACAGTAAGGTAATGATATTATAAAAAATAATCTTAGCTTGGACCAAGATTTTTGGGTTAGATGAGACCTAAGACTTAAATAGCTTAAGATAAATTTATGAATGAGACATCAAACTTGTTGTTAATTGATAAACTTTAAGTTACTTTTAATAATTTCATTAGCAATTACAACAATTTAATATCCTGTCATTAAATGGATTGGTTACTTGAAGATTAATTTCTTTATAAACTTACCATGATAATATAAAGAATGAGCTTAGTCAATTTATAAATTTTACTAAGAAAATTTTATGCTTTTGATTAAAAAATTTCTAGTATCACTATCTACCAAACTTTAGGTAAAATTTTGATGTTAGCTTGACATTGAATCTAAAAAGGAAAGGATAACATTATATTATTATAGTGTGAATTAGTAGTAAGTGAATTCTGAGTAAAAAGAATTTTAAGAAGTTTAGTCAAATATAGATTCTTAAGTTAAGTATTACTCATGGAAAGTGAGCATCCTATAGGAGTCACATCATTCTTCAACCAGATAATCTATCAATAAAGCTTATAATATATTAATATTAGTGTTTTTATCTGATAATAATCAGCTGGTGATGATGTACTCAAGGATGGGGAGGAAAGGAGCATGTAAAATTCAAATTAAAGCCTTCCACCCAAGTGAAAGTCTGAAGAATGCCTATCCAAACACAGCGGAGGGGGAGGGGGTTGAGTGCCTCATCAGCCGCTGAGATCTCATCAAACATGCAAGTCATGGCAGAGAGCAACAAATTTGGGGCATTGATGGGGTGTGTCTAAATTTATCATATGGTAAATTGTCAGGGATGAGCATGGTGACAAACATTGGATTTAAAAATTTGGTCAGGGTTGTATTTTTGTTTAGATGTTGACATCATGAAGGGAGGCAATGAAGGCAACACTGGAATGCACTCTATTAAATTTTAAGTTAATTTTGCTACTGTCATGGAAGCAGCTGATTAGAGGAAAATGGGCTTTCAAGCTGGGTGTGTCAGTACCTAATGGAGAGCCCAGAATGCCAGGGCACAGATGTTCTAATGACTTTGAAGAGGAATATTCTAAGGATCATATGAAGAAAATAATAGTTCAAAAAACATACCAAAGGCCCCAAAACAAGCCAAATGACTGTCTAAAGGCAACCGCAGGTCTTCCAGGGCAACCCTCATGGGTTATAGAGGCAGAGAGGATGATGATTCCTCTAAGTATTGTGGTTTCTGGACTTTAAAAATGGTATTAAATAATAGGATTTAAAATTGAGCCGCAAATAATTGTCAAAATTAATTAAATTACAATGTTAGACTTGGATGTTGACTTAAATAGTAAACCCTTCATTAAAACCATCATACTGACAGATTACTCCCATTGATAAGCACCTTTTCCTTCCTAATTTGTCAGAACAATTGATATTAGTTTACCTTAAACCAGCCTTAATTGGATATTAAACTTATCAATTATTAATGCTATTATTAGCTATGGCATAGTAAAGTATGACCAATTATGGGGACCAATGGGGTGCAACAAGTGGTCTTACAACATCAACCTAATTGCACATAATATATTAGTGCATTAAAATTTGTGTACTGAAATGAATTGTATTTCAATCTATGTAATCATCACATTAGCACTTAAAAATTGTAAGCCCAAATTTGAAGTACCTAGTGCAATCAAGAAGCCTGCCAACGTCCAATTAGGGTACATAAATACACAAATCATTGTTTATTTTCTTAATTCTATGTATTTTGTCAGCTTTATGACAAAACTTTGATAGTGCTTAACATAAAGCAAATATGAACATCTGTGGCACTAACATTACGCCTAAAATACTCCTATTTTGAGACTAAGATTGACTTCAATCAGGCTGAAATGGTTGTTATTAAGTTATCAAGGGCCAAATTAATTAAAAAATTATCCTATTGACATGATATGTAATGGATTGGAAAGGTAAGGATGAACTCATTAAGTAGATATGTATGGCTAGGAGATTCCTAAGAAGTTTAAAATACCATCGCCTGGCCAACTAATAAAATAATAAATCATCTGATCAAAATATCATCTATTATCTTCTTATATCATATCCATTTGTGGGTAACACTTTCAGAGTGATAAGTTCATATAGGAATGCCAACAAGCCGTTAGAGAGAAAAAAATCAAAGCATAAACTTTTGTTTGTGTTAGGAAAACTTCTTGATTTTGTAGGTACAATATTCCCAGAGAAGACCATAAGAGTCATATATTGAAGTTAGTATTTTTGAGTTTTCTGAATGATTAGGAATAACATAAGGCAATTGAAGAGAATCAAAGATATCAGCAAAATTTACTCCCAGCTTTGGAAACAGGATTTCAGCTAATAAGTGAGTCATCCTCAAATTTGATAAACAAAGCTGCAATTTGATTTCACATATTCTTAAATCAAATTAAGTCATCTTGTTTTAATTTGTAATGGTTTCTTTGTTTAGTTAAAGGGTTTCGCCTTGGTTCAAAATGCCACTCAAAGTTACCAGTGACAATGAGGCGTTGGATCTTATCATCTACACAGGCAGGGGTGGGGCTTCTTGAGAGTGGCACTCAGGATGGCCCAGATATGCAGAAGAGCAAGCGGATTGAGCGTTTGGGTGCTCCTTGCTTAGCAGGATACAACAGAGACAGACTAGTGGAAAGGAACAGCCAGTTAGATTATGCCAAGGCAGTGATGGATCAGCAAGGCAATTCAAATTTATAGCTTGCACAGCATGCGCAATAGATTAGTGATAGTGGTTGAGGGTGAAGCTCTTGGAAACTCAGCTATAGCATGGCAAGTTGCTTAATTGATGAAATGGAGTTCCCACTCAATAAAATTGGTATTACTCTACAGATGGTGGCATGCTTCACCAGATTAAACTGAAATCTGAGATATGGTGCAACATGTGGAGTCAACGGAAAAGCAGCTAGGGAAGTGACAGGTTTATCTAAAGAAGTTTAAAAAAGAATGAACTGGTAAAAGGCCTGGAAGTAGTTGTTGCCTTTATAGGAGGGAGAATTGGGAGGGGACAAGAGCACTGATCTGGGCCTGAAGCTCAGGGCTGTACTCTGGTTGGTTGGGCTGATGGGAGTGCTACAAAGTGGATGAATTTTTCAAAATTTTTTATATTTTAAAAAACATTTTATAAGTTTATGATTTATGGATCAGCGGATTGGTGAGGAGCTCATAACATTTTAACCAGATTTGCATGGGTTTATAAACCTATTAAAAACTATTAAATTATTGATTACAGGGCCAGAAGATTGGTGAAGAGTTTTAATAGGTATGACCAGTTTTTCATATGATTAATTTGGCTGAGAGTTCAGTTGAAACAACTTTAGGGCAGATTGGATGGTCAAGTAACTGATCCAGAATCCATTTTACTAGTTAATTTTTGATTCAACTCAATATTTTCAGGTAATTAAATTTGGTGTTTGGTCAATTTGGGCATTTTTTGCATATTTTGAGTACCTGAGCTATGGTTGGTATGGACTCTAGGGGCACAGTCAGAAGCCCCTGGACTGTAACACCTCTCTAAAAATTCATTATATCATTTCCAACATGGACTAGGGAGAAAAGGGATGTAGAGAGTGAGGATATATGGGGGCAAGGCAGTAACTTATCATTCATCTATCACATGGCCAAGTCACTCATCTGAGATAGGGGCACCTGGAGTCTTGGGCCTTTCTTACAGCCAAAGGGGTTCTGATTATTGTCTAAGTGGAGAGGCTGGGCCTCAGAACTTACAGATGCTGTGGTGATGGCATAAATCATGATGGTCACATTCATGTGAAGCTCAAAGATTTTGAGCTTGGAGATGCTGATGCATTTAAATTGTAATTTAAGAAGAGGAACGCTATTAGTCATAAAGTGGAGGATTTTGTGACCACTTTGTTCAGTAAGCGGCATTTAATTTGAGCCACTGTCATCATTGTGAGCTGGCGTTCGCTTTGGTTTGGGTGAGGCATGGATTAAGTGTATAATGGCAAGGAGATAATTTTGCTTCATAATTGACAATTATAAATTAGCAGAGATGATTATATTAGCTGAATCAGGAACAAGTTCACTCAATTTGGTAACCTCATACAGATATGCTGTTAGGTTATTTGCCCATATTCCCAGCTGGCTAGATTAACAGGAATCATTAGGGGATAATTCTGTAATGCAAGGTGAATTGGAAATTGGTTGACCCTGATTTTAAGGAAACTATGTTTGGGGGATTTTAGGTTATTCGCCTGGTTGGATCCATTGAGAATTGATCTGGATAAATGCTTAAGATCTCATCTGGAAGAGTTGCTGACAAAATAGGGGCATCTGATAGTTGATTAACTATCAGGTGTACCAATTGGGATTGGTTGGGTTTCATCACTGACTGATTGGGAATATAAGGAGTAAGTTGCAAGGTGAGTGATGCTGCTTGCAACTAGCAAATTGATCAGTTGGTTTGCAGCCTGCCTTAATGGGTAATAAGTCCCATTACCTAAGAAGGTTGCTTGCCAAATATGGTTGGTTTGCTTGGATCAAGAGAATAACGTTAGGGACATGTTTTCTGACTCTTTCTGTTTTAGGTCTTGAGGATATCTAATGATGGAATCCTAGCCAGGATGGGGAAGACCATCACTGCTGAGATGAAGATGGGTGATTCAATGGCAACAGCTGCCATTTCATTGAAAAGGTGTCAACTGAGGGTTGGGCGCCAAATCCCCCACTATAAATTCCCTAGATTTCATTAATAAAAAGCAGAGTTTAATAAAGAAAAACAGTACAGAGTATACAGTAGATATACCAGCTTAGTAAACTTTGTTATCATCCATTTGTTCTATTCTTTCTCAGGGATATTATTGCTGTATGCAATAATTGGGAGACTCCTTTAAGGAAAAGAGTAAGGATCTGAGTGGGGATCCAGAGAAGAAGTGGAATCAAATTGGGTATTGCTGCCAACTGTGCTGAACCAGAGAAACTGTAAATGGGAATCTAAGAGAACATCAGGTTAGATGGTATGTGGGAACAAATCCCTATTTTGAGACATCACAAGTATTTCAAGTGGAAATACTGGCTGAGCGTTGGGCCAAGATCCAGGACTTCCTTTCAACTACTGATAATACTTATCATACTATTATCAAACTGATTATTTCAACAACTATACAATGCGGACAAATTGCACAAAAACTGAACCTGTGCAAGTAATAAGTTTATAGGTATTATTGGCCAAAAATAATCATTACCTATAAATTTTTACATATGCCCATGATTTGATTAACCTAAATTGGGGCATCCACATATGGGTGGTATTGATTGAGTGAACATGATTGTATAATGCTGTTTTAGGTGGTGGTCCAAGCATTATCCCAATTAATTGAAGCAGGGAATTTCTGAAAGGGCAAAGAAAACTAGTTGGTATCCACTTGGAAGAGGTACCTTAATTAATTAGCTTTTTCCTGCAGATGCATCCACAGTTTACAGAGAGGAGGGGAGAGAATAGATCCTCACACAATAAAATTTGCTGCATTAGTGGTGAATTGGTTGCTGGTTTGGTGGTCTGGTGTAGCCATGGTGGCAGTGTGGGAGGGCCATTTTCATTTTTAGTGATTTAACCTAAAGAATGTTGGCATAAACCCTGCCCACCTTCCATGTGAGCCATTAGAGATGGTCAGGTGCTGATTGTACAGATACATAGGGTAATCTCAAGGGGAGCTCTATTGGTATGTGAACATATTTTCACAAAAGTGTGAGGCCTTGCTAGTTGACTGGATCCATTTGGGACCACAAACTGTAAACAGGGTCTATGCCATGAGCTCTCAGACCTACCAGGAGCACTTGCCAAAGTATGTTGAGAGGAGATGAGTGTACAAGCCCACAAACTGGACTACAAATGTCAAGTCTACCAGCAACTAAGTTTTATAGTGGGAATTGGAATATTATTTTACATTAGTGGAACTGTCACTGTTATTGCATTGTTAGCTTTTTAGGAGATTCTGAGGGTGAAATACCTCTTGATGGGGTAGAAGTCAATAAAACAAGAAGGCCTTGATACTACCTGGGCCAAGCTAATGATTGCCACATCATCATAACTGAAGAGGTTTTATATTTAACCCAAAGGGCAAAATTTATGTTGCTCTGGGTGACACCAGTGGACTTTGAGGCACCGCCTGGGAGCATGCAAAATGGTGGGTTAGGCCCCAAGGTGGGACAAAGCAGCTGGATGGGTTGGGAGGGCTAGCAGAGCCAGTACTGGCACACTTTGAGGGAAGCTGAAAACATTAGGGGTAGGTGCATCACCACTCCACACATGGGCAGTGGGCACAAACTCAAAAACATATAAAGGCAAGGCAGAAAAACAGTGAGTTTGGTGTATTAGTTTGCTCAAATCTAGTACAATCATTAAAGTGATCAAAGCAAGGGCAAGAAGCTAGCTTATAACATATCAATACATACTTTTTATCACTTTTATATATTTGTAGAAACACATCAATCTAAATAGTATCATACCTTAATTAGGGTCAAATTTCATTAAGGGTTAGAATTAATATTATAGTGATGAACTTATTGATTATTTTTAAATTACTTATAATTTTAACTGTTATCAGATAATACTTATAATCTTTATAGGACTTTCATTTTCCTAAAGTATTTTTTTACTTTGTAAAACAAGTGAATATTTCATAGTGTATAACGCTCTATCTTGTAATTTACTATCTTTCTATAGATGACATACTCATTAGTAAAATTAAAGTGCCCTTATATGTAATAATATCTTGATACTATGCAAATTTACTCTAAGAGTGCTATAATTATATCAACTGTTAGAGTTTGCACTTTTATATATAGTGTCTTTTAATATAATCATTCGGATCTCTATAGAATATGCCTTACTTTGTTTTTAAGCTCTGTTGAAAGTTTTATGTTAATCATTATTACTATGTCAACATATTTCTAATAACTTGGTTACTGTATTAAGTGATAATTGATTTCCTATATATAACTATGTATTTTTCAAGTGATAGAAATTTCCTAATCAAAAGGGTGGTTAGCCGAGCGGGTAAAACTGCTTCCACCCTAGTGCAGGGTTCGAATTCGAAACCTGTACTGGCTAGAAAATTTTCGGTGTGGTATATTTGTCCCAAGGTCGACCCACCTCAAACAATGAAATTTCCTAATCAATAGGGACCTCTACCGCTCTCCCCAAGTTCGATTCCGGTACTGGAACTTTGGGTAGGGGACAATTATGACTGTGTTGGCGTTGCGCACCAATGCCCCGAACCGAGATAGCGAATAGCAAAGGCGGTCCATGGAGTTCCTGGCCTATCATACGCCGCGCGTGGAGGTTTTTCCGGATTTTATCCTCTCCTACATTCGATTTTCCTTAATCGGTGCGGTATCGTCCCCAGGTCGGCCCACCTCGAATAAAATATAGAAATTTCCTAATCAATAGTTTCCCTAATCATAATACATATCACTATAATTCTATCAAGCCTTGTCCTAATCTTTTCACTTTTGATTGCTCTCAGTTCTACTTTATTAAATGTCTTGCCTTTTTAGCTATTTGATAAAATTTTTAGATAAGGTAAAATTTTATATATGATTATATCAATTTTTAGCTATTTTTGATCAATTGAATCCATCAAGCATTAGTTATACTAATTTTTGTGTTTGTACTAATTTCTTTAGTCATTCTGTTTTGCTTAGCTTTTGATGCTGATATAATTTTTAAATCTAATATATAAGTAGCATGTATACACTATAGTAAAAATATATAATTTAGGTAGATAACATAATTATATGAATAAATATAGTATATACAAAAGTTGTAATAACTTTATAGTTATATAAATTTAATTTATAAAACTAATAATTATTAAATATGTATTAACCAGTTAGATGATTATTATTTATTACTATTGAGGCTCTCTTTTTACTCTCTATAATAATATATAAATCTTTACCTTTATCAAGGTTGCTACAATCATGTACTATCAATATTAAGTTAATTGATAAGATATATACTTTAACATATTTTGATATCTAATTCTATTATTATAATAAACTATAATTTAGGTATGAAATTAAGGTTTATATATTAAAGAATGCTTTACTGTTGTTTCAAAAAATGTTTTCTTAGTTAGAATCTCTTAATTTATGAAGAGATTCTTTTAAATTAAGGGTGGTCAGCCTAGTAGGGTAATTCCTGCTTCCACTCTAGTACAGGTTTTATTCAACACAAGTTCAAAATCTGTACAGGCTAGAAAATTCTTGGTTTGGCATATTTATATGTTTGATTATCTAAATTGTTGAAATTATTTTCTTATAACAAAATATTTATAATTGTTTCAAATTAGTTATAGCCACCAAGGAAAAATAGCATAATTATCAATTAGTAAGGATAGATTAAGTCTAGCATATTTCAGTTGATTCAATTACTGTACTAGGCTCTTAGTAGACTAGCCATTTGGGGCTACTAAGAATAGTCTAATCTTGATCATAAATTAAAGATTGTTAAGCAATTAATTAAAACTTATATCTCAATATCATGTGCACTCTTGAGATTAAATAAAAGTATCCACTTAGTATTATTTGAAAGGGCAATTGCTACGAAAATCCGGAAAATAAGCTTAGATATGTTCCTAAACACGTCAATGAGATGGATGGCAAAAGTCACTTGAGAGAACAGGCAAAGTGAATAAAAGTATAGGACAGTACTGACATTCTCTGACTGTTTAATCCAAGTTTATTACACTTAAGTTCCTGCATTTTATAATGGCTTTGAATTGGGTTACTTTGGATCAAGATGGAAAATCACCTGTGCCCCTTGAAAACGAGCGAAGCTTTTTTTGCCAAGGGGGCGTGAGTTTTGAATTTGATTCTGGAAGGTAAGCCACTTTTTTAATTTGTCTTGTATTTATCTAATTTGCTATCCTTTCTTATTTTTTTATTTAATAACTAATATTCTATTTTTAGTGGCTATCCTGGTAGCAGGTAACATGTTTTTTAAATTTTGTCTTTATGAAGCAGACCAGCTTGTTTTTTGGTTTGTGAGCTTAACTAGCACCTGTTAGCGAACATTATAGTTCTCCTAAAGGGATTCTATTTCTCACCAACCTTCGAGCTGTATTTGTATCTTTTCCTCCCACTCCAGTTGTACAATCTCTATCTATACCAATAGCCAATCTGAAAAATTGTGAAATTGTGCAACCCTTTTTGGGCCGAACTATTGTAAAGCTGATTTGGAACCTGTCCCTGGAGGTGGTATCAAGAGAAATGGCATTGTCAAATTTCATTTTAAAGAGGGGGGTAATTATTCATTTTGTTTTAAACTAACTTTTATAGGAGGGTTCTCTTTTTTAGCTCTTTATAAGCAACTAATACAAAGGAGGCTTGGTAATATTTTGTTGTTATTTTGAATAATTTAGTTATGTCGATGCATTCTTTAGCTTGCTTTTTAGGGTTATTTTTTGTATATTCGGGTTTGTAGACATAGTTTTAAATGCTTATTAAGAGTTAAATTTTGTTTTGGGTGAAGGGTGTTTACCTAGGGATAAATGCTTACCAATACCACCCGGATGTGCGTGGGTTTGACTCCTGCACGTGGCTAAAGCTTTGGCATGGTATGTTTGTTGTAAGGTCGATCCGCACAAAGATAGTTTTTTTTACTTTTTTTGTTCTGTGGGCATTTCTTGTTGCAAACCTTACTGCAGTTTAAGGTTATTTATTTGGACTGATGTTTACAACTGTACTATTTTTAGCAGGCTCAAAATTGTAAAGATTTTATTCTTTTTGAAACATCTTCTAATTCTGGCTTATGCAGAAATTGACGATGACCCGGATCACCTCGAGCCTTTGCCACTTTATGAAGCATCTGCATCAATGGAAGGAACGCCGCCAGTATGCACTGCTCCAGAACAATCTATTGCCTCTAGTTCCAATACAATTGCACCCGATAATGATCTGCCGCCAAGCTATGATACCGTATTAACTTCACAGTCTAATGCGACTTCCAACCAAGCTCAATAAAAAGATCATATTCTTTGGGTTCCAAACGCGATTCAAAAAGGTATGATTCTTAGCTTTTATAGTCATAATATATTTGCTGGTTGGCAGGCCTTCAGCGTAAACTTTGAGTTTACAGCTGTCTATTGGAAAGGGTAGCCTTATGCGAGCTTTTTAGTGCAATATTTTTAAAACCGACTTCATTGGCTAAATGCATCAACGCTGATAAAGAGTTTTCATCGAATACTAATTTCACAGCTTACAAGCAACAAAATATATTCAACTTAATGTATATTCCGCCTACTAAACACTTTAAATGAGAATGTTTCTAACTTATAACGCGTTTTTAAATTTGGTGTCCATGAACAAGCTTTAGTGGCTTAAATACTCCAACTAATGCCAAACTTAAACCTCGCTTTTATTCTGCTTTTAATTTATGAGAGAAACCAAGGCGATTGATTGATTTGAATAAAACCAATATATAAATTACAATTTTACTTTTTTTGTTGAGCTTGGCCTATGGTTTAGCAGCTAAACTTTGATTTAATAGAATAAAATCTTGAAATTGTACAAAAATAATTTTTGTTTGATTTTTGTTTTTATAAGCTTGTAAACTTTAGCCATTTGCTATCTTCCTATTTAGATATTCACATTTTTACCTAGCCGTTTTCTGAAATGTAAATGCTTTTGTAGGGTGTGTAAAAATTTAACTTTTTATTAAAGTGGATATGTGACTTATTCAAAACTGCTCCACCATAGTATAGGCCAACTGGCCTTTAATTTTTATCAATGTAGTGGAACCAAAGACAAACGTTACTTGATTCAAAGTAATTGGAAGCAAGAGGATGTTAAATACCTGGGGTGCAGGGATTTTGGCCAGAGCTATTTTTTTGAACATTTATATTGGTCAATCATATATCTGTTATGTCAATGATAATAATTAAATTTTTGCCTTAACCTTAATTAAATCCATCTTATTCAACAAGTTATAAATACAAATAAGTATTTTTGCACAAAATATATAGCTTAATAACGAGTGAGGCTTAGTCAAGGCTCTTGCCAAGCCCCATTGGCTTGTCCTAGGCGATTACTGGCCTTGTACCCTAAGTAGTAGCATCACTAACTAGCTTGGCAGAGTGGCCCTAGCCAAAACTATGTCAGATGTATTCACAATGGAAGTTTGCATTTAGTGCCAAAACAAATTAAAAAATAAGTATATATTTAGAAAAAATCTATTTATGAAAAGGTGCAGGAACAATGGAAAACAAGGGTATGGGATCTTAGCTGGTCAAAAGAAGTTGTACTTACCATATGCTTTAAAAAATCTAATAGAAATACTGTCACAGTTCAAATCCATAAGGTGCTGTGCCAGACTGTTGGGTAGGATGCCCACATGCATGCCCACATCAAACTCGTGCCCAAAACCAAAAAGTGGTGATACTGCACATAATTTACTTGATGAGTGGTGAGATTGCTGACAATAGATAAGCATATTGTCACAGAAACAGCAAATACAATTGAGACTGACCTGGCAGTTGGGATGCGTGAGCACCCAGAAGGTAACCTAGAATGCTGGAGGCAGTGCCATCCAAAAAACTTTATATCAGGTGGGGAGAGAAGTGAATAGGGGTGGCAACTGGTGACCACTGTATCCAGCATATTAACCAGTAACTAAACTGTAGCCACTGGGGTGACAACAGATTCTGCCAAGGTTAGCCCTTTGGGAGACATGGTGGGCCCAAGATGCATGGAAGTACCACTGGTTGTAGAGCAAGTAATGAGGTCACAGAACCTTCTTCAGTGGGGAAAAATAATCTCCAAAATCAATAGAACATTTCAATACCAGAGAGCATCTACAAACGGGGATAACCCCAACAGGCCACCTGCTTGGTAACCTCATTTGATAATGGTAGGCATCAGCATCATAATAATGACCACTAGGGCCCAGTCATTGTGCATCCCCAGAAACATGGTTCTGGGTAGCTGCCACAACAGAAAGGAAAACTTTATAATTATAAAATTTAACTGGAAAGGAGACTTTTTTATTGTAATCAAATGCTTGAGAATTGACTGTCAACCATACCAGTGAAGGATGAAAATCTCAAGTCTATAGGTCTTAGGGAGTAAACTGGGAATGCATGAATGAAGGTATCACAATCTCAACTGATTTTGGAGGAATGAGATTTGATCACTAATCAACACAGAATTGACCTTCTGCTGCCCAGTTGACTCTCACTCGCATTTTTCCATTAATTTTTCCTCCCACTGCAATTATACTTGCTGGGTCAGTGACGCTTAGTTTGGCAGATGACTGGTTAAACCCAAGGCCAGACCACATAGGGAAGTCCCATTGAGTATCAAAGGGATTTATCACCTTCAACCCCACCAGAGTTGGACCCCTATTTATCTGAATTTTATGCCTCTTTGGCAGAACTCAAAACCGTCACTGGGGGTTGGTACATTCCTTTTCCTGCCTCTTTGGTGGAACCTAAAATTATTGATGGGGGGAGATGCTCGCCACTTCCTCTTTAGAAGCATCCTCTCGCCACCACCACCTCTATGCACACCCCCCTAATCCGCTGGAGCAGCTCAATTGTGGTCAGATAGGGGGAAAGAAGGCAACCTTGAGAATGTATGCCATCACCCACCTCTAATCTACCACATGGGCCAAATCAACCTGGGTTATAAGGGTGACAGCCACCTTCTTGGGCCCCTTTTTAATGCAGAATGAGAATACCTCATGAGTGAGGCACAGAGGGTACTCCACGGATTTACACATATACACAGTAGTAAAAATGTTAGCTTCCAGGGCTTCAGAAAAAGAGCTGAAATCACGGTATCTTATTGTGATATTAGGGGACATAATTTATAAAATTATGTCTAGAATGCCTGAGAAAAGAGGAAGGTTTTTATTTAGATTATAAAAACTGATGAATAAAATGGAGTGGGATTACTGATATCAATACTTTCTATTTGAGCTTTCAAACATCACTTTTTTCTTTTGTGAAATAAAACCTTTTAGAAGTGTCAAACTTACTAAGAATAATAAGTTGGGATAATTGCCAAGTTTTGAAATATCTTCAGCTAATTTACCCTAAATAAAATCAGTGGTTCAAGGGTCATTATTCTTGGTATTGGTTGCCAGAATCCCATCCAACAGAGTTTGATTCAAAAGTCATTATTATTGTGGGTGTTTGCCAAATTAATCTGGTATTGATTTTGAGTCGGTTTAAATGTATCTGTTTTATGCTGGAATGATTGCTTTGACCTCTTGATTGGTTTTGAACTCTTTGGGGTTGTTGCCAATTGTTTTCAATCCCAAAAAATTCGTTGAGATTGAGGCCTGATTTTCTTTATATCTTCAAAATATGAGAGCAATGTTAAGTCCAGGCATAGCCTGAATTTTGACATCACGCCCTCTAACTTCATATCTTTTTTGGAAACTCCTTAATCTTCTCAGGGCAGTGGGAACAATCAGCTGCTGATTGTCAGGTGGCCTCCTTAATGGGGTTACCAGACAATTGATTAAGTAGGGACGTTTCTTTGTGAAAATTACTCCAGAATGTTTTCCACTTCATACTATGCTTTGCCAGAGGTTTTGGAGTATGATGAGCATGGCTTAACTGCAATAAGGCTGATGGACTTACTTAGTTGTGAGACACGGAGAATAGGATAAGCATAGGAACCTTTAAGTAGTGCTAACTCATATGCCACTCCATTGATTTGGTGGAGCACCTTGTATGGGCCCATGGCAAGGGGTCCCAACTCATGGCTGTCAGTGAAACAGCTAAAAAAGTTAGACTGGGCTGCAGACTCAGGTTCTCAATGAACCACAAGAGCACTCAGAATGCCAGGAACGCAGCCATGCAAATGACTCTATTGAGTGAGGATTTATATGACAGGTGAAAGAAGCACACATTCAAAAATATACCAAAGGCCTAAAGATATACTAAAAGTAGTTGTAAGGGCAACCGCAGGTCTATTTTAGATAGCTCCCAAGTGGAGAAAGAAGCTGGGAGGTCAAAAATCTCAATTACTTGCAGATGTAAGTCTTTGGTAGTATCAACAGAGAGAGCAGAAACTTTAGGCAGGATGGTAGTCTGCATGGCGTGGAAGACTTGTACCCCCAAGTAATGGCTGCTATCAAGGCTGTAGACAGGGGTAGAGCTCATGCTTAAGAGAAAATCTGCAGGCCTTCAAGAGTTAGGCCTAGTTAGGGGAGCTAATGCAGTAGATATTATAAATAAGTACGGAAAGAATAAAAAAAAAGTTAATTTTTTGATGGGGCTTTTTATTTTAATCTCAGCAAGATTTTAAAAATTAACCAGCACTGGCCCCACCTGTTAAACTTTTTTTGTATTTTTTGGGCAGCAAAATTGTATGATCCCACACCCATTTTAGGTTGAAATGGCTCCTGATAAGGCCATTATAATTTTTTCTGGCTCTGAATATTAATTTAAAGTTGATTATTAGTAAGATTAGGGCCAAATGACGTGAATTTTGACTCTATGTAAAATGGCAAAAATGGTACATTTTGGGACAGTGGACCAACTTTTTGCAGAGAACAAGATCAACCATAAATCAGGCTGAGGCGAAAAAAAGCCCACGATTGGAACTGAGGAAAGACTTGAAAGTAGGCCCCCAAACTTCAGCTAATCAATTCAATTGGTTGCAGCTTGGGGTTGGTGGCCGTTAAGAGTGAGGTGAGGCTAGGGAGTGGCTGTCAAGGTGAGAAATTTCTCTTTTCCTTGTTTTGACAGCCAAATCAGCTTCAGATCCATTTTGGGGGTGGGGGCGCTCTGAGAGGGTAATGTTGCAGTTGGTGGCATGGGGCTTCTCAGCTGCTAGCAACTTGGGGCTGGGTGAGTGTGTGGAGGTTTGATGGCCTGGGCCCTGTGATCCTGCTCCCAAAGTTGAAAAACCTTTTTGGCACATAAGGGAAACCTTATTAAGGTAATTTTGAATTGAGAGCAGGGACAGTGAAGGGAATGGCAACCTTGTCCCTTTTCAAGAAGGGAGCAGACCCAGCACTCATCCAAGTCATAAACGAGGTCCCCCTAAGAGTGGAGCGGGAAGGCTGGGGGGATTCCAGTTCCCTTTTTTGATAAAGGAAAACTCACAGTACAGCAGTTGAGTCACTAACTTATGACTTAAATTATCCTATCTTAACAGGATTAAGTTACCCCCTTGGGGGTGTGAAGCCAAGGTGTAATTAATGTGGGCAGGAAGAAGCTTAACTGCAATTATTATCTGGGTTTTCTGAGGGGGGCATGGTGCCATTAAGTGTGTGAGGTGGAAATATACCAATAGGTCCTTACTGGTGACGCAGTCCTTGGCACTTATCCAATAATTTTCATAGTTGGCGTATCAATTCCAGGAAAGGAGGAACTGGATTCCGCTTAGACTTACTGGATTACAGAACTTCTTCCACCTCAACTTTCATATCTTCGTCTACTTTTCAGTTCAGAAAAGGTGGAATGATGCCCTTAAAGGGAGACAAGAGAGAGGAGTGGTAGACTGCATAGAACTTCTAGTGTTATGTTATTTGGAGGAAGCAGGCACCTGATGACAGTACCTCTTGAACAGGAAAGGGTTCAACACTCTTGCAATCTAAATTTTCTTGAGGGTACTTTTAGTTGCACTTTGCGGCATCCAGCATTATTAGGGAGACAACTGAGAATTTATGTGCTGGCGTTACTTTTTATTAACAAAACTCCTATAATCTTGGATGGCGGTATTAAGGTGCTCCTGGACAGAATCTGTGTTTTGCAGATGTGAGTAACAAGATTGGAAGCTGAAGGAAAATTAGGCTTGATGCAAGGGCCTACTGTGAAGGAGGGATTAAATCTGAGGGTCTATTGGAAAGGTGAGTTGCCTGTGGAAGCATGGTAGAAATTGTTGTATGCAAAATGGGCTAAGGATAGGTCTAATGCCCAGGAGCCCATGGTTGCAGTTATAACAAAGAAGTAAAGTTCAAGCATCTGATTTACCCTCTAATTTTGGCCATCTACTTGTGGTTGAAATGCTTTTGAGCGGCAGGTTTAATTGTAATATGGGAGAGAAGGGCTTCCCAGAACTGTGCAGGGAATTGGGGGCCCTGGTCACTGATAATCTCCTGGGGCACCCCTAAATTGGGCAAAAACATGTGTGACAAACAACATGGCTGTCTCCTCAGAAGTGATAGTTGTATAACAGGGACAAAAAGTGAGTACTTGGTGAACCAATTGATGCTCACCATAATAGAGTTGAAGCCTTCTGAGAGGGGAAGTTTCACTACAAAATCCACGGATACTGAGGTCCATGGACCAGAGGCCTGCTGTAAAAGGGTGGAGGATGCCCTTCTTGCCTGACTTATCAAGTTTAAACCTGGCACAAAGAATGCAAGTGGTAACCAATTTTTGATGTCACGGGAGAGGCCTGGCCAGTTGTAGGATCTTTTCACCAAATAGGTGCATTTCCTAGCCCCAGGGTGATCCATGAATGGTGGTTCATGATGCTCTTTCATGAAATAGTCCCTGAGTGAAAGAGGTACCCAGATACACCTTCTGAAGTGAGGTACCATATCCTTGAGTGCATAGGGTGACTTGGTGGGTGGTACTAGTGATAAATTGGGGAAGAGATTAGAACATTCTGTCAGGGTTTGAGATGTGGAACGAGACAAAATACCTACTCCTGAATTGTGTCTCAAAAAAGCTGATTTTTGAGCCCTCACAATCAAAACATGTCCTTGAAGGCACCAATGAGGATTTTGATCAGGAAGCATAATGCACCCACAAATCAATGGAGATACCTTATGGAATTGCACCCCCACTCCCTGAAACTTGAGAGGCGTGGCTTTTACCATTGCAGGCATGAGGATGATGCAGAACAATAAGGGAGTCAACCAAGCGGCATTCAAGAAGGAAGAAAAAGATATTAATTGTATGTGGCTGTCAGGAAGTTGATATGACTGGACAATAAGCTACCCATAAGGCAGATCAGAGGGGGAATTGAGACGAGTCACAAGATTTATGGAAAAGGGTATATAAATTATAATTGATCAAAATGACAATCATTTGATGAATCAAGGGGAATTATACTGAGATTTGATAGGAATGAGAGCTTCTAGAAAAGGGAAGACGAATAGAAAATTACCAAGCTGAGGATGCATCCAGCTTGAGAAACTGAGATATAAAGAGTCACATGGAGAATTGAAGAGGAGGTCTTTTCCCAGTGATAAGTGATTGCAAATAAGTCTGCGATTTATATTAAATAAAAGTCAAAATAAGGGGCGATAGCTCCATATATTTTTTATCAAGTTTTATTAGGAAGTTGGCAATCCTCATATTGTCTGATTTGGTTGCTCAGTGGCTAATACCCTGTGAAAACTGACTCAGTGGAATCGAGCCTAGACGCCGAGAATTAACAGTGGTGCTCACTACAGGGGGCCACTGATTAACTGTAGTCATTCAACAATAGGATATGATGATGAGCCCTCATTTGTTTAACATAATTTGATCAGGTTCCGTGCGCAGTATGCTGAAGAAGAATGAGAGGCATTTAACAATGAACTGATATTATTTACTGTGACCAAACCAGGGGATGATGAAATTATGATCAATTTGCAATTAGAGAATTGCCCTGATATGACAACTGACCAACAAGGACGCTCCACAAATGTGACTCCTCAGAAGTGTCAGAATGTCATGGAGTGGCTGTTGTGCAGATATCGCCTATACAAAGATGAGGCTGGGGAAAACGCCCTGAGTTTATTCTATAGCCAATGAGACCAAGAAAATCAGTACGCCATGTACATGTCTTATTTGGACATGACTACAACGGGGTTGGCTCGCCGCCTTGGTACCCACAGAATCGAGGAATATCTAGTTGCTTATGTGCAACCTTTGATTTTCCAACCAATGCGTGTGCTGGCTCACCACAATATAGAAATTGAAGATGTATTACAGTTCACTTGAGAACAACAAAATGATACTCGCCTCCTGCCTGACTGCCTTGATTGTTCATTTTCAGAGGTACAAATGGCACTGGTACAGATGGACCATCGCGTGGGGGACATCCGCTGTTGATTGGACCTTTTGGTACCACAGTTAATTTGGAATTACCTCAAGTAATAAGAGAACTTCTGGATCAGCATGGCCTATCAATGGAGTGGATTCAGGACATAACAATGTTGGGGAATGATATCGAGCGCTTTATGACAGAGCTAGCCAAATGGGTGGAAGATCTCAAAGCCGCGATTGCCCAGTTTAGGGAAAAAATGACACTGATGGAATGGCAAGTGGCGGACCAAGTTGGCTCTTTATGAGCCAAATTAACCCAACTTTGCATCAAATGGAGTACCCAACAAATGGCAGATAATGTGCTTATCCTTTGGTCAACATCTCCTGAATATCTCCAGCTTATTTGTCAGGTTACACAACTGGAAGTTGTTAGTCAGGCTGAGTGCCAACGAGCCTCCCCTCTTCCAATTAGTGAGACAGGAGAGTATGCGGACATGCAAGGGCGCCTTGATACCCTTTGATGGGCCAACAAGGAATCAGTACAGGAGCAAGCCTCCCTCGTTAACCAAATAAATGATGCCAATCAACAAGAGGATAATGCTAGCTGGCAGCAAACCCACCTGCAAAACATAAACAAAGATGTCCTCTCACAATTACAAGCCATAAAACAGAAACTGAACGTTGAGAGGGAATTTCGCTGGGAGTTGCAACATCAGTATGAAACGCTGCAACATGAATTTCAGAATAGACAGTGTGAATGTTATTTGGTTAAAGTGGAGCAGTTGATCAACGAATATTTCATGGGGCATGCTGGAGCTGGGGAAAGTGGGGAAGTTAGTGGCGAATCTGGGGAAGAAGGCCATGGTTCAGCAAAATGAATATCCCTCAGGCGTTACAATGGACCCCCTGCACAACACCACTTCTTCTGAGTTCTTTTTGATGGATTTGAGTCCATCTGGCCAGCTGTATGATAATGCACCAAGGGATGGTTTCCGTAGTTGCTCTGAGACCAATTCACCT
The DNA here is from genome assembly GCA_022478985.1 of Massospora cicadina. Classification (NCBI taxonomy): domain Eukaryota; kingdom Fungi; phylum Entomophthoromycota; class Entomophthoromycetes; order Entomophthorales; family Entomophthoraceae; genus Massospora; species Massospora cicadina. The sequence continues at coordinate 35,614 of JAKSZP010015186.1, forward strand.
GATCCTTATGGCAGTAACCTGGAGCAAAGCAAAGTCATTTAAATCGAAAAATTACCTTTTTTCAGTTGTGACTGGAATCTACACAGTTACCTTAAGCATTTTGAAATTTTCTGTGGAAGGGGCTACTGATCGATGAAAAGCGAAACTGTTGCTGTCTGCTCTAGATGTGGAAAGCGCTGATCAAGTTACCTGCTATCTTCCAAATAGCTCAGTATACTATGAAAAAAGTTAGAGATTGTTCCATGGCTGTTCAGGGGCGCTACCAAGATGGCCCAACAGAAAGCTGACTTTATGACTATATAGTTTCACTGAAACAAGAAACTGTTATAATTTGCTGAGCAATTTTCAGTGGAAGCACATGTCC
>JAKSZP010015187.1:0-35845 GCA_022478985.1 Massospora cicadina
TTAGCCCAAGTTAACATATAAAGAAATATAAACTAACGGGATTTTATTGAAAAGGAAGACAGCTGATAAGGAAGGTTGGTCTTGAAGAATAATACTTAAGCGGTATTGGGAGAATTATTGATAAGTGGAAAGTGGTGCTAAGCCCAGGTGCACTAATAAGCTAATTCTTCCATTGGATAGGGTATTATGGATATATATTAACCGAACTCAGTCTAACATTTAGAGGTAAGCCTGACCCAAGTTGGAAATTTTAAAAATTAACCAGGTTTTTAAAACCCCGTTTTCCTAACAACCAAACCAAACCGTCATTTATAAGGTAATTCGTCCATTTTAACGCCATTGCCATAACACATGACTGGGCATCTTGCACTTCCCCTGAGCCAACCTGGGCATATCTGGCCTGCACCCAGCGTTGGTCCAAGATGTGCCTTAAGTCAGAGAGGTCCTGTAACTTGACCTTATATGACTCTTGACGCCTAGCCTTGTCATGTCAGTTGGTACCCTCAATAAGGTAATGTAAACATGACAGGACTAGACAAAAATTTGCACTAGCCTCTCTGCAAGTGTCTACTAACTGTCCTCTACATTTATATGTAGCTAAGATCCTCAATTGTATGGGTTAAAGTATTAGTTTATAAAGCTAAAGTTCTGGCTATCAGTGATACCAGAGCCCTCAATGAATGTTATATCATTCCAACTTATACAAAAATTCATAATGGCTTCTGACTCAAACATATGACTGAATATGAAATAGTGGGAGATCAGCCCACTAAAGCGATTATAGCTTAATCTGTCTTACCCTAAGATTTGAGAAGCTTTTGATTACTTTTCCTACTATCGCCTTATATGTTTTATGCCGAGTTTGTATTAGAGTCTGGCTAATGCAAGAATTCATCTGTATAATTCCTATAAGGAACATTACCTCTCTCCTGAGTTACCAGATACCACTAGAATTTGAACTCCTGATCAAAATAAAAAGGGCCACAAAAGAAGCAACCTGCCCCATTGAGTATGCCACCTGTATCTGTCAGATAGAGTATCAAGTCTTAGTTCTTAAAATAAAGCTGCCTCTCAAGGCATTGGATGCTAAGGATAGAATACCTCTCTATGTCTCCATTACTTTAGTATACCTCCTATTCTAAGTAAAGGTGGACTCTTGAGTCAAGATCCACATTTCTCATAATCAGGATGTGGAGTTGTATGGACACTCTTTTCTTTTAAGGAATCCCTGCACTGTCCCAAATCTGACTGCCTACAAAAAATCCATCTTCATTTTGTTGTGAATTTTACCAAACATGCTCTTCATGCTTCTCAGAATTTGGTTATCACTTGTTAAAATCTGTCATATTGAACATATCACCAATTTGAATAGTTTTGGGACCTTTACAAGATTTAATTATTGATTCCCCAATGACCATTTCACCAGTTGAGAAAAATAGGGAACACCTTCACCCCCAACCAACGCTAAGTTGTAGAAGCCTTATTAGAAGTATAAGCTATTTTTAAGGACTTGGCAATTATGTAAAAACGTCCTAAGTAATTCACTAAGTAGAACTATAAATCCTTCTTTTTTTAAAGCTTAATCTACCATAAATAAAAAGTAGAGGAGGCTCAAGTTGGTCTTGAGTTAAAATAACTATTAGAGGCTTTCCTATATACCTTCCAATAGCCCTTGGGCTTACCCTCTGGTATTAATTTGGAAAAAGAGATGGAGGCTTCAATTTTTCATGGACTGTCACCAACTAAAACTCATTACTAGAAAGGATAGTTATCCACTAATTTGTATAGATGGATCTTTATGCCTAATATCAGAATCAGAATATTTTTGCAAATATTTTAAGAATTGATATGATGAGTGAGTCAAAGTCCCTACTCTTAAATCGAGCCTTGAGAAGTCAACTCTTGACCCTACATTAATGGAACCTTACCCTGATGGCACCAATATGAGTTTTGATCAGGAAGCATCATGCGAATGAGAATCTATGGAGATGTCTTCAGGAATCTCATCAGCATTTCCCAAACCTTAAGAGGCGTTAAACTTAACGCTGCAGTCACAAGTACAATGCAGAACAATGTGGGCGCAAACAAGGTGGTCATTCTGGAAGTCAGTGAAAGATCTTGATCATACATGGCCACAAAAATCCCTAAAACCCCAAGTCCCCTAACATCCTATAGTTATTGACAAACCTTTTTTGGTACTAGATGGTCCCAACCATTGACAAACCTTTTTAACTCAATAAAGTGGTCTATTTTGACCATTCTTTTTGTTTTTTTTACCTCTACGCTACTTTACAGTTTTGAGCTCATTTTTTAGCTTTGGTATCAGTCAAAAGAGCTGTTAAACTGAGAAAAGTGGTGCTCACTACAGGGGCTATAAAATGTCTAAAGTGAAAACGATTATATGAGCAATAAAAATAATAGCAATAAAGAAATCAGCCTGTCATATGGTCAAGAAACGTCACGCAATGGATTAAAACCTCATAATACAAAGTACTAACCATGCATTTTGAGAACTTAGAGTTTTGGGCCACTTTCCAGTTTACTCTACCTTCCATTGACAGTGATCAATATTAACTTCAATATCAGAACCTCAACAAGACTTTCTAATTACTTAAGGGTGTCTATTCTTTGGGAGGCCACTCCTGTTGCTCCCATGCTTCTTTGGTGCTTGCCATGATGCGGTATTTATATACCTCAGCTCACCTGCCAGTGGGAGAATTAGCTTTGGGGGCTAAACGTTATCTCCAGAATTTCTTCTATCCCACCATCCATCACCTCCTACAATAAGTCAGGTTGCACCACCCTGAAGTTTCCCAACAACTAGGGCTTACACAAACCTTATACTCTTACATTGTAGATTTCTATAACACAACCTCTTCTTTTGTTCACAACATTTGTAGAGCCATTTTCAATAGCTTTCAGTTAATCAACAAGGCTGAAACCAACTCTAGTGTTAGATAGCAGAGTTACTGGCTCCTTGAGGGCTAGCTTCATTATAATTTACAACTAAAAGAGGCTACCTGGAATCAACGCTCAACCAAGTTGAGGACCTGGTGCAGAATCTCCATCAGCACTACCAGGAGCTAGCCTCTCCTGACATTGTCTCTGGGAGTGAAGGGCCTGAAGGTCCCCATAGGCCTCAAGGGTCCTCTGGTCACACAGTGTCTACTCCTGGCGACCCTGATGGATCCAAGGAAAAAAGAAGTTTTGATGGCCCTTGACACCTTATGTGATCAAATCTGCAATGTCTCTCAAGTTGTAAGCTCCAAGTGGAAGGAGTACCTCTTGACTCAAAGGTCTCAATTGAGGCTTCTTTAGAAGAGACCAATAATCTTACAGCCTTCACTAAGCTCAATGGTAATTTCATCTCCCAACTTAAGAAAACCTTTCAAGGGTTTTACACATGCTTGAATAATTGAGATTCAGTTTCTTCAACGCACTGATATTTAAGAATTAAAGGAGAAGGTTACTCACAAGTCCTCCATTACCTCCCTATACTGAAACTGGTATGATAGCAAGTGGACATCGAGGGCTTGAGGTGACTGCTTTATTGGCAGGCCCCATGCAACTATGCAGAAACAGAGATTCTGAGCCTGCAATAATTACTGGTGATAACACCATTTACACTACTATTGTGACTAAGTTAAAGCCTAGTTTAAATGAGAAGTTCATCCCCATCCAGGAAAGAATAGACTCCTTCCTATAGCCTATGAGAGTTCCATGGAAGAGGATATTGGCCAACATAAGGTACAAGCATATCTACTCCTGCCTGAATAGCACTGCTCAGGAGATTATGACTCCCCATCTAAAGGAATTCCACACATTGAAACATGTCTGTACCGCATTAATCCAGGAATTTGGAAGCAACTAAACCCTGGCCAATCAACAACAAGCGTTCATGGGTATTCATCTGAACAAAGTGGAAAGCCCTGTGGATTTTGCCAGCCGATTCTACGCACAAACACCCCTTATTAATCACTAACTGCATTACCTTGGATCACGCCATAAATGCATTCATCTCCGCGTTGAGGGCTTATCCAAAGGTTTAAATCATATGATCAACCAGAAGAATGTTTTTACTTGCATTTAAGGAATTAAGGAAGTTCTTAAAAAGATATCTACATTGACTCTGCATCCCACAGATTCCGGTTATGTCTCCTCCAACTATCCTCAGGTCCACGTTGGCAAAAACCAGAATAATTCTCAACCTCAATGCACTGACTGCAATGTCTCCTGTCACAAGCGCCAAGTCTTGTTAAAAAATTGCTGAAGAGGTGGGGAAAGGGCCTTCAGCATAAAGAACGAGGCACCCCACGCTGACATCCCTGTATCGCCTCAGGAACAATCAGTGACCTCTAATGAGCCTGGAATTATCATACCATAAGAGGCTTTGGTACCTATTGATAATATAAAACCTGATACTGCTTATTCTTCTTCAGATAAAACTCCTATGCTTCTCACACTACTTTCACAGTTCAGGAGTTTGGTTACCAACATTGCTGTTCATGTTCAATAATCCCAGCCAAGACATCGTCAAAAGTAGTTCCCCAGTGAATGTCATTTCATCTAAACAGATTAAGTACATTAAATTTGCTATGGACTTGCCGCATTACATGGAATACAGCACAGCTGGACCGCAGTGTACTCAGTCCATTGAGTCTTATTTTTCTTACCTATCCACTTTGGGAAGCTTTATTTTAATACCCCACCATTGCACTAAATGGCCCAATATAAGATATTCTCCTCAGGACTCGTTTTCTCCAGAACTACTCCACAGTAGTGCAATATGATTAAGGAGCTCTATCCCTGCTGGGACATCAGGTTCCCCAGTTTTTTGAGACCTCGTGCAACGCCAAAACAGAAGTCAACGCTTGGGCTTGCCTATTAGAGATTAAAAGCTGAATTGACTGACTTGAGTATAATTTGAGAGGATCTCATGTTCTGATGCCCTCGCCTGTGGTTGATGGCCATGAAGTCATTCCAAATTTATATCCTAAGATGAACACTATAACGCCAGAGTCCCAGGTTACTGTTGACACCAATGTTCACGTCAACAACCCCTCCAGATACCTGTGGGAAATCCTAGGTTTAATTAACCCATCAGTCAAGGAGGTCATAACATTTCTGGGAATTTTAGATCTCGCCAATGCTGATTCCATATCAATTTTGTTGGCTAACCTTATTGGCAAACCTAGAGTAGTGGGCCTTATACTTCAGCTTCTTATAATCGCCTTCTACCAGTAGAGTCTATCAATGACATCCGCAGCTTTGGAAGTCTAAGAGATTTTGGTTTGGAAACTCCCCCTTAAGTGCCTCTTTTTGAATCTTTTTATTTAACTGAGGTAAGACGACCAGGGGACAGACATTACTGAATATATGTGAAACTAAGAGAATAACTAAGAAATATAAAAATTGGGCACCCCAGGGTACTCAAGTTACCCCTGTCGCCAGCGGGACTGCCAGGTATGGGGGGTTGGTACACTACTCCGAGGGGGTTTCCCTGCTATGGAGCAGGTGTGAAGGAAAGGGTCTGTGTGGAGGAACCAGAGTGGGAACCATGATTCTATGAGCGCTTTTTGTCTTGGTCTCATATATCCATAGAGCCAGGCTTGGAAGTGCTCTAGTAAGTGGACATGGAATTTGTTAATAATCCCATGAATGGTTGGGACCGTGCCCTTGAATGCATCTAATGCAATTGTGTGTATTGTCCACATTGCAATGGGTATTATTAGGGAGCGTAGGGTAGATGGGATTGGTGACTCGATCTGGAGTGCGAAGATACTCTTTGATATCAAGAATTCCTGTTCGTTTTGAATCTTGAGCAGGCGTGCGACTTCCTGCCATATAGCTTTGGTTGGGGGGCATGTTTTTAAGCGGTGATGTAGGGATCCCTCCCCTCCACATGCTGCACATGTTTTGTGGAGGGAGTTGGAGCGGTCCGCCGTCCTATAGGTCCTTCTCAAACAGCGCCAGGCGTTTGCTCTTATCCTTGGCTGTAGGAGTGGGTGGTGTGTCATTTTCCAAATTGCTTTCTGTGTGGTTAAATCATAGGGAATGTCCAGCATATCTAGGTATTCTATCCTAGCCATGCTTGGGGTTGTTGCGAGCATATCCCTCTGGGGGTGGTTTTCTGTGTTTCTTAATTTGAATTTGGGGCTGGGTCGTCCCCTTCCCTGTATAGTACCCATGTTCTCTATGGTCCATCCCATATGGCGGATAGTTCGGAGGATATGTTTGAAATGAGGGGAGGTTCCATGCGGACCCGTTGCAGTAGGGTGCTTGGCAAGGTATAAAAGTAGTCTGGGTGGACTATGTGGGTTGGTTAATTTGAGCGCCTGTGCAAAGTTAGTCCTTGCTGCTCTGGACCAATGTTGTTGCTGGAGGTCTGGAGCAAGGATTTCCTTTATTCAGGTACCTAGGATGTGATTGGCATGGCTCTCAAAATCTATTAGTCCCATGCCTCCGCTTGAGCGTGGGCCAAATAGTGTTTCCATCCGTATAGGAGGGTGAGAGCCAGGCCACAGCCAGCCCTGGATAAGCGCGTGAATTGAGGTTATAAAGGTAGGTGAGAAGGCTATCGCATGGGCCTGGTACCACAGTATTGGGAGGATGAGCGAGTTAGTAACTTTACCTCGTCCTGTTAGTCCTGGGGTTCTCCCCTTGAGGGAGGCTACGCGTTTGGATACTCGTTGTATCAGGTTACTTTCCATTTGTCTCATTAGCATATCCCCCTGATTCTAGCCAGATTCCAAGGTGTCGGACAGGAGTGGTGGTGGGAGGTGTTGCAAAGGGTAAAATAATTGGGTTTTTTCTTCGATTGTTGGTGTGAGGTTCTGATGTTGTGGCCCAATTGTTTGTGTATTTGCCTAAGAGGATGATTTCTGTTTTCCTTTTGTTGAGCAATTCATTGCTCACCTTGGAGTATTCTTCTAGAGTGTGTTCCAGCTGTCAGGCATCTTCATTGATTGCTATACCTGCTACGCAGTCATCTGCAAAGGCCAGTATCTTGACTGTTGGTTGTCCTTGTGCGGTTATCCCCATGAGACGTGAGTCAGTTACTTGGAGGAGCGGGTCAAAGCTGAAATTGTATAGCAGTGGTCTGAGGGGATCCCCTTGTTTGAGCCCTCTGTGTGGTTTGATATTGTTTGTTAGGAATCCAGGGCCGCATACAGCCATGGTTGCAGATTTTGTTAGGAGCATCGCCCATTTTATGAATCTTGATGGGAGCTTGAAGGCATGTAGACATTCTTTTAGGTATGGCCAGCTAACACGGTCATACGCCTTTTCCTGATCCAAGAAGACCAGGGCACCAGTTGCTTTGGATTGGCAAATGTTTGCAGCAGGGTGTATGTTATTCCAGATTGAACGCCCTGGTATAAACCCAAACTGGTTGGGTGATAGGACGTTAGATGCAATTGCGCCTAATCTAGCTGCTAGAATTTTTGTTAGAATTTTTGTGTCAGTGTTGGAGAGTGCAATTGGGCGCCAGTTGGCCAGGTCCAACTTGTCACCCTTTTTATACAAGGTTATAACGTAGGATTCATGGCCTCCTGGTAATAGGCGTGTTTCCAACAAACTCTGGTTCATTGATGCCAATAGGAGGGGGAGATTTGTTGAAAATATTTTTGTAAAATTCGTAGGGTATCCCATCAGGCCCTGGGCATTTCCTATGTGATGCACCGCGAATTGTTTCCCAAAGCTCCTCCCATGTGATAAGGGATAGTATATTGTAATTTAATGTTGTACTTTGTATCTTGGCAGTTTGAATAAATTCTTTAATTTTTTGTGGATCTGTTGGCATATTATGATATAATTCAGTGTAATAGTGGTGTACTTCCGCCTTGACCTCCTCAGTGTCAGTTGCCATGGTGCCGTTGGTCTTGTGGACCTGTGTGCACGTGGGCTGGTTTCCGCGGGAGTGGAATTGGCGGAAAAAGTATGTCAAACAGGTTTCGCCTTCCTTTATGAACTTACCTTTGTTTGATACTTTGATTCTGTGTTGGTGTTCAAAGATGAGATTGTTAAGTCAGGCTGAAATTTCTGCCCATTTGCGTCCCCAATTAGGGGCTATAGCCAGACCTTGGAGTATTTATTTCCAGGTGGTCTAGTTCTTCCAAGGTACGCTTGATTGTGGCTGTGTCCGCGGTGTACTTGCGTGATGCAATATGTTGGGTTTTGTTGATTAAATCTTTTTTGAAATATTCCCATGTTCTGATGGGATCTGAAGTGAATGGGGCTGTGAATTTTGGGTTTGTAGCCTTGTTTTCAACCAAGTCAGATATCTTGGGAAATTTTATATTTTCTGGGTGAAGCTTTCTCCAAGGCGTCACCTGTGTGTGGGATTGGGTTGGTGCTAACTGCACCGTAACTAATCAGTGATCAGAAAAATTGATCTTTTTTGTTGTAAATTTGGAGATTCTTGAGTGGTGGAATTGTGGGATGAGGATGTGGTCAATATGACTCATCAATATGAGCAGTCCCTCACGTATGTTGGGTCTTGTCATATGGGGAAGGATTGGTGAATTGGGGGGAAGAGCATCCTGTAAGCCAAGAGATGCCTTCATTGTGCGATATTCAATGTGTCCAGGTGGGTATCCCCTGGGATTAGGCCATCGATCTGTATTGGGGTTATCCCAGCAGTTGAAATCGCCCAACATGATGATATCTAGTGGGAGGGTGAGAGTACAAATTTTTTCAAAAAAAAATTTCTAAGTTGCAGTGCACAGTGCATAATATGTGCTAACAAAATTATTTCATCTTGGCATGTGATTGTTGCTACCAGGACTCAACCGTGCAAGTTTGATGATAAATTGTAATTTTAAATTTTTTGTTGTTTTGGACTATCACCCCACAGTGAGACGTCCATACTGATTGTGATGGTGTGACCCTGGTTGACCAGGATTCTTCTTCCCTTGTAGGCAGTGGGTTTCTTGGATGGCCAAGATGTCTACAAGGGTTTTCGCAGGAATGCCAGCTTTTTGGCTTGGGATGTATGAGCCCTAGCTCCCCGCGATGTTTAACGTCCCTATTGACACTGAGGTGCCCATGGCGCCTCAGGAGCAACTTGGGAGGACCCTCTGGTCCTATCCCCACCGTGGCTCATTTTGGCCATGCTCCTCGTCTGTACTCCAACTCTTTCACTGCCATTGTTGGTTCCCTTGATCTGACCCAATGATTCAAGGGAATTGCGGTTTTTTGCATTTGCGTCAACTTTTCCTGCACAGGTCTCATGTTGATTTGATGCGGGTTGTTGATTGGATTTTATATTTTGAGGTTCAACTTTGTTGCATTGTGCACCGCATTTTCACTCAAATTGTGGTTGCATTGTTCCTCAGTATGTGCATGACTGATGACTCTTTGTGGCTCAGTCTGGTTACTGTGAAAATCTTTGACCTGGGCATATTGTTCTTATTGGTTGGTTCAGTGAATATCTGAAATATCCTCCTGAATTTGTCCATGGTTAATGGCGGATTCCGCGTGTGCCGCCACTTCAGCCGCTGCTCTCTTGTGGGCTTTTTGTGCTGCTTTACGCTGTTTACTTGTAACTGGGTCCACGATGGAGTATAGTCCATATTCACCCCAGCGGAATGGGTGGTGACCATCAGTCATTTTGACGAAGTTTTCATTATCTTCATCCATAGCTTCTTCACAAAAATCATTTTCCATTAAGCCCCTTTTACAGGGCATGCATTTTCCTTGTGGCCCAGTGAGCCACATTGGTTGCAAATGGGTGGTGCGCGTTCCGGTGTAACTCAGAATGCAGCTGACTGGCCTCCATCTGTGAAGTGAAATTCTGCTGCACGGGGAATTATGGATAAATCCTCTTCCACTTCTGGGAAGGGGTTGATTACAGCAATAGCTTTGCCAGTGCACAGGTCGGGCATTAAGCGAAATCGCTGTAATTCAAGTTGTTGGATTTCTCCATAGGCCACAAGACCTTTGCGGAGCTCCTCCTCAATTACCTTATGAGGAAGGTTGGTGGGGAGCGAGTCAAAGGAGATGAACAAAGTTTTCTCTTTGTTCCATTTGGTGCGCGCGGTGTGCACAATTTTTTTTTGCCCTCAGGGAGGGCAATTTCCATGCAGATTTTTGCTGCAGCATTGGCTTCATCGGCTGTTTCAAAACCAATATTGATCCAGCCACAGCCCATGTTGTTGGTGGATATGTACACCGCATGAGGGAAAAGTGAGGGCTGTGCCTCACATGATTTCTCCCACAGGGTCGGTGACTCATCCCCAAGGAAGAGTCTGATTCATGTTCCACCTTTGACAAAGGTTGGTTGAATTGAATGTACATGTATTGCTCATGATTTACAGTAAATACCATAAACCCAGACGGTGTCTGAGTTTGCAATTTTTTATGGCTTGGGTTCCTGGTCCCCCTCCAGGGAGTTTCTTGCCCTTAGTTGCACCGTTAAGTGCACCGCTTGCCGTGAAGCTCGCCCATGTTGTATTATTTTTGTTATTAAAGTCGCCCATCTTTCCTGTGTGTGATTATCCAAATTTGCTGTTCGAATCAAATCGTAGTAACTAAAATGATTGTTATGAGAAAGAAAAGCTCCTCTTTTTGAATCTTTTTACTGAGAAAGAGCTCACTGGTGAATAACAAAGCCAGATTATGGAAACTTTGGAGGAGTACTAAGATCTCTTCTCAACCTCTACCTACAATTTTAAAAAATTAGTGGGGTCTTGCATCATGTGGAGACTGGGGATGCTCCCCCCATTTGGATCCAACCTTTCCCAAAAAAGTTTGTTGAAGAAGCCCAAGTGACAGTAGAGCTCAAGCAACTACTTGAATACAGTCTATTTGGTGACTTCATAAAGCTTTTAGGCTTCCTCTCCTCAGTTAGTTTAGAAGAAGGATGACATACACTATGTATTGATTCACTACCACTGGCTCGTTTCATCACCAAGAAAGACAGATATCCCTTTGCCTCAAATTGACGACTCTCTCCACTTACTTTTCAGGTTGCAATACTTTTATGTGATGAATCTCATTAGCGTATATTGGCAGGTGGAGCTCACTACAAAAGACTGAGTTAAGTGTGAGTTCATAGGTCATTGAGGGGCTATAGAACCCATGAGAATTCCTCAGTGCCTTTACAACGCGCTGGCCACCTTTTAACGCTCCATGGTTAAGATCCTAGGGGACTTGTAGTTATCTTGTGTCCTCGTATAGCTCAATGATATCACCATCTTTTTGTGGACCTTCAATGGTTATGTGGAACACCTCTGGGAAGTCTTCAATCATCTTAAAAAATGCTTTAATAAAACTTAAACCATCAAAGTAATCTATTTTACAATCAGAAATGAAATTCATTAGACACAAGTTCTTAAAAAGATGTTATACAGCCCATCCTAGACATATTTGACACCATCAAGAAGATGTCACGCTCTAAGAGCCTTAGGGATACTCAGGTAATCCTGAACATTGAGCTATTATCGCCAGTTCATCCCTCAGTTTGCTGATCTAATGAGCCCCCTGTTCTATTTCCTGGAAAAAGAATGTACCCTTATTGTGGCAGCCTGAACAAGATCCAGAGTTTAATGCGTTTCAGACAGTTTTTTGCACTAAACCCATATTAGTTTATTTACATTTCTATTGACCCTTATCTCTATTTATAAATGTGATTGATGTTGCCATTGGGGCCATCCTAGCCAGGTATGATGAAAATCAGGTTGATCACCCAGTGGCTTACTTCAGTAAGACCCTGAGAAAGGCCAGATAGAACTATAGTATTACTAAGCGAGAGTGCCTGTCTGTATTGTTGGAAATCAAGCACTTCTCGCCCTACCTCTATGGTACCTACTTCACCATCGTAACTGACAATTTTTCGCTCTGATGGCTGCAGAAAATGAAGGATACATATAGCCGACTAGCCAAATGAGCCCTAAGTCTGAATAACTAAGATTTCACTATAGTACATTGTGCAGGAGAAATTCACCAGAACGCTGATGGTCTATCTAGGATGCTGGTACTGGTTGCTTTAACCCCTCAGATATTGACTGTATGAACTAATTAGTCATACAGAATGATGGGAGTTATATACTCCTAAGATCCAAGCTGAGCTAAAAAACTGAGACACTTAGATCAAAGAAGTAATGCAGCTGAAAAATATTATAGGTCATGATTATTATAAGCAAATAACCCTTATAGACTTGTTATTGCACAGGTTCAGTTCTTGTGCAATCCGTCCACATTGTATAGTATTTGATATTATTGATAAATAGTATGATGACTATTATCCATAGTTGAGTGGAATTCATAGATCTCAGCCCAACGCTCGGCCAGTATCCTACTTGAAATACTTGAGATAGCTTGATATAGGGATTTTTCCCTTGTTCTGTCCAACCCAATCTTCTCTGAGATTCCCTGGTGACAGTCTCTTCAGTCCAACACAAAGTCAGCAGCAATCCCCAATTGTTTCTCCTTCTTCTCTAGATCCCCGCTCAAATCTTTGCTCTTTTCTCAAAGAGTCTCCCAATTATCACACGGCAATAATATCCTTGAGAAGATTAGAACAAGTGAAAGCTGATAAAGTTTATTCTTAAACTATATACCAGATGAAAAACTATAGAACTGTATATCTGTAGTACTATCTAACTGTTTTTATTATGAGTGAATTCTAGGGAATTTATAGTGGGGATTCGGTTGTCTAACCCTCAGTTGACACCTCTTTGATGAAATGGCAGCAGTTGCTGTTGAATCACCCATCCTTATCTTGGCAGTGATGGTCTTCCCCATCCTGGCTAGGATTCCGTCATTGGACATCCTTGAGACCTAAATGGGAAGTGTCGTAAAATATTTCCCTACCTTTTTCCTCTTGATCCAAGTGAAACAACCATATTTGGCTAGTGACCTGCTTAAGTAATGGGACTCATTATCCATTAAGGCAGTTAACAAACCAACTGATTGATTCACTAGTTGCAGGTGGCATCACTCTCCTTGAAACTTACTACTTACATTCTCAATCAGTCAGTGATGAAACCTGACCAATCCCAATCAGTACACCTAATAGTTTTTCACTAACAGATGCCACTATTTTGTCAGCAACTCCGCCTGACAAGATCTAAAGTATTTGTCCATATTGATCCTTGGCAGATACAACCAGGCGAATATCCCAAAATCCCCAAATATAGTTACTCCAAAATTAGGCTCCACTGATTTCCAATTCACCTCGCCTTAGGAATTATCCCCTAACAAATCCTGGTAATCTAGCAGGATGGGAATATGGGCAAAAATCCCAACAGCTGTATAAGAAAGTCATTAAAAAATGGCACTTTATATGCGCCCTTCTTGTTGAACTGACTTTATTATAAAAGGGAATGTGGCTGTGGGACCTAGGTCAGTAAAGAAGACTCACGAGAGCTAAAGAAATGACGCTACTGGGACTGAATGGTAGAAACCATTAAGAATTCCTGGTGGCATGTATGACATGCCGATTCCAAGGTTGGTTTAGCCCACAAACTCAGCACTCAGTTGTGCTATTCAGGTCCTTTTATTATAATTGGCATCAATTTAGTAGGCCCTCTTCTCACCGGGTTGTATGGCCATAAATATATCCTCTTAGCTGTGGACCTCTTGACCAAATGGGTCAAAGCAATTTCTGTCCCTGCTACCACTGCTAAAGCCATACCCTTATCCTTTCTTAATCCATTTTCACCCAGCATGTATGCCCACAGAATTTGCTTTTGGACAGCGGTATAAATTTTACCATGCAGGTACTCCAAGGACTAACTTTACTTTTTGGAACTAACCAAAGTTTCTAAGGCCTTACAACCCATCAATCAATGGGGAAGTGGAACGTACTAATGGAACACTCATCTCTATATTGCATAAGAAGGCTTCCTCCAATTATACTCGCTGAAATCATTATTTACCCAGCGCCTTGCTTTCATATCAAGTAAGCTACCATCAAACTATTAAGATTTCCCCCTTTGAAGCTCTATAGACGTTCTCCTCGTCTACCAAGTAGCGTTCAGTCCTTGATTGGGCTTTCCATCACTGAGAACTCTGATTTAACTATGAGGGCCTTAGCTGATGAAATTGTCCAGCTTCAATCCCTGGCCACTTAAGGAATTGTCACCACCACAGAAAGGAATACATCCCTATATATTTTTGTCTGAACCTCCTTATAAATTAGTAAAAGGTGACCTCCTTCTCTTTTATCAACATTGACCCGCAGGCTGAAAGAGCAAGCTTGATGTTCTTTGGTCTGAACCTTATAAAGTCATTCATAAGGTGAACTCGGATTACTTCATTGCTGATGTCAATCAAGGATAGTGGTGAACCATGTACAAGGCTGATTCCCTTGGCTCTTTACCCCCTCTAACAGGATCTTGAGGGGGGCGTTTTTAAAATTCAAGATTATGAGCGAGTCAAAATTCCTTCTCCAAAATTGAGCTTCAACAAGTTAACTCTCAAGACCCCTTTAACGTAACCTTACCCCAAAGGCACCAATACAGGAGTCAATCAGAAAGCATCATGCGCATAGAATTGATGGAGACGCCTTCATGAAACTCATACCCACTTCTAAACCTAGAAAGAGGCGTGATCCCCACACTGTGGTCACAAGGATAAAGAAGAACAATTAGGGCGCCAACCAGGCAGTCAATCACGAAGGCAGCTAATGATCTTGATCATACATGGTTCAAAAAAGTCCTAAGGCACCAAGTCCCCTAACATCCTATAATTTTTGACGCTTTTTAACCCAATAAATAGTCTATTTTGCCATATCTTTTTGATTTAGACCTCTCTACTAGTTTACAACTTAGAGCCTATTTTGAACTTAATCACTAGTCAAGAGAACTGTTATGCCAGGGTGGACCTTGCCAGCAGTTACTGGCAGGTAGCCAACCTCTGAGGATTAAAAAAGTACTCTTATATTTATCAAAAAAGCTATTTGAACCTTAATGGATGCTGCAAGGGCTATGCAATTTCTCTACTACTTTCCAAAAAGCAATAGTAGGGTTATTGGGGGATTTAAAAAGATCCTGTGTGTTAGTATACCTTTATGACATAATCATCTCTTGCAAACTTTCACTGCGTACCTAGAACACCTTAGTAAGGTCTTCCAGAGATTATGACAAACTTTTTTTAAAACCAAAGCTCTCTAAATGTTCCTTCTTTTGAAGCAAAATGGATTTTCTGGGACATAAGATAAGTAAAGAAGGTCTGAACCTAGTGGATGACAAAGTTATGGACATCTATAAAATGTCACCGCCAAAATTCCTATGAGATGCACAAGTTTTTCTCGGAATGTTCAGATATTTTTCCAATTCATTACTCATTTTGCAGATACATCTGAGCTCATAGTTTTCTTAATGAAGAAGGAATTTTTACAGTGGGAAGAGGAGCATCAATTGTTCTTTAAAACTGTTATGTATGGCTCTAAACCCATTCCACTGCTCTTATAACCCCAACTTTGAAAAGCCATTTTACTTTTTACCAATATAATTGTATCACTGTAGTAGCTATATTATCTCTGAAAATAAAAAGTTAGAGGACCATTCCATTGCATATTTTAGCAAAACTTCTATTTAAGTCTGAACGCAACTATAGTGTAACAGAACTCAAGTATCTGATGGGTTTTAATGGCCATTAAACAATTCTGACTCTATTTATATAGGTCCTGGTTACTATAATTACTGATCATGCCTTGTTGCTCTGGGTCCAGCAGATGAAAGACCTTGATGGGCGTTTGGTATGTTGGGCTCTAAAACTCTAAAATTACAGATTTCACTACTGACCATTTTCCTGAACTGATCATCAAAAACAGATTGTTAATCCAGGTAACCTATCTTAACCCTAACTAAACCCAAAGAAGATTGACTCTATAATCTCCTAAGCCAATCTTATCTGTGGAACGATGAGTCCCTAATGAGCCAAAAAAGTTGGAGAAAAGGTTAGAAAACACTCAATTTCAGATATTACCCTTTATAAACTATTATCAGCTCAATGTTTACCCATGTCTTAATCTTTTCACAAAAAGATGTTATTTTAGAAGAACATCTGCAAGTTTGTCATGGAGGAATCCAGAAAATATCAATGACATAAAAACACAGTTTTATTGGTAATGAATGCTCCCATCAATCCATAATGTATTTGACTCTTGTATCATATGCAAAAGTAAGGCCAGCCCTATTCCATGACCCCAACATACAGTGGTTCCTCCATGCGATCCTGATCATGTGGTAAATATCAATGTAATGGTCCCTCTACCTCAAGCATCTAATGGCATTGATTCATCATATTGGCCGTTTATTACCTACTGAAGTGGATTGAAGCCCTTTCTTTTTTTAGCACTAGGTGGTCCCAATATATTTAATTGGATTGAAGACCATTCTTTGCCTCTGTTTTGGAAAAAGCTGCTAATTCATTTTTATATAATTGTATAGTCACCCAACATGGGTGTCCTAATATTATCCTCTTTGATAATGGACAGAACTTTTTTTTAGTACTAGATGGTCCCAACAGAACTTTTGTATATCACTAGTGCAAGAATTAACTGGGCTAATGGGGTCCACTTATGTGCTTTCCAAACCTTTTCATCCCACAATCAGTGGTATGGTAGAGCGATTAAATTCTACATTAACTTTCACCCTTTAGAAGATGGTCTCAACTGACACTTTACACAGGACGCAGTACTTACCCAGTGAAACTCTTGTCTACCAAATTAGTTATCAATGGATTATTAAATTGTCTCCTTCTAAGTCTTGTATAAGAGGAAACCAAAATGCCCTCTAAAATGCAATCCCTGTTAGACCAAGCCTTTCCAAAGCCCCTAAAATTACTTAAATAGTTATTACAAATAAAATCATTTGGCTTCAGGTTTTGTCTTCAGAAATTTTGTCTGCTACCACCTCTATAAAGACAAGCATGTTTAACAATAATCATGACCCCCTGCATACCTTACAGATGGGTTATTTTGCCACTTCTAATATCACTGACAAGGTGGAAGAGACAACAAGTTTGGTATAAAGGTCAAGCCCTCTAAAGTCATATAAAAACAGGGAAATGAACACTGTTTGTTAAAGTTGCCCACAGAACAGCAATAAATTGAGTGCATAATCAATTTTTACAACTTTTTACTCCCTACTCGAAGATCTAAAAAGGGCATTATCAGGATTCCTGATAAACTGAAAGTTTGATCATCTTTGATGGTGGGATTCAACTCTAATCCAAGGGATTGAATAATACCCTCATTAGGGACCAATCCCCAAAGCAAAGAAACAATTACTACACCATTGAGTATCATCCCTGATTTAAGAAACAAATACTCCTAATGTCAAAGTCCAAACCTGATCCATACATTCAAATGTTATAATATTTATTTGGGGAGGATGACCAGGGGACAAGCACTTCTGATATAGTGGGGAAACTAATGGAATTCAAAAATTAAAGACACCCCAGAGGGTTCAAGGCCCCTCTTGTTGTCTCCAGGATCACCAAGTTTAGGACGGTATGGAAGGGGGGTTATGCTGGCTTATTCTTGGATGCAGCATGTGTGAATGAAAGGATCAACCTTTATGAACCATATGGGGAACCATGTGTTGATTGTCCTTATGTTATAGGGGGTTCATACATTCAAGTGTTACTCTGAAAAAGTACTAAGATGCTGCACAAACCCAAATAGTGAATCAGTATAGATATTGGATTGAAAACAAATAGCGATTTTCCACAATGATTAATACCTGAATTCTCCTATTATTTAATTTTGCAGTTAACTGTATTACGTTTTAAAAAAAATTTGTTTGATACTATTATAGCAAAAACAATAATATTTCACCAAGTAAGGATCATACCCTTGATTGTTAGTTAGTTAGTTTTAATGAATATAAAAATCATTTCAATGGTAGCTTTGATTGTACTAACTCATCATGCACAGTAGTTTTATATCTCCTGAGTCCCTACATACTTTATGTTAACATTCATCTATTGGTTATAATATTAGGTGAAGACGCCAATATAATATAATTTTGGAAGATCTTTCCCTAGAGGGATCCTTGGGTTTAAAATTTTATGACCAAGTTGTCAAGCTGGATAATACCTTGTACTCCTTTAGAACATATAAGGGTGCTAATATTAGAGCTCTCAATTTCCCCATCTAACTTATATAGGGCGCACCATAGATGAGATATGTTTAGCAACTATTTTACCTTGTTTGCTCCCAATCTCTATTGCAATGACAAACCCAATTCTTTTATTTCTGATTCAGAAAAAAGTATTTGCATAGAATTGACAATTTCTTTTCTGAAAGTAGACATTTACAAAAAAAATTGGTCCCTGGCACAAACTCTCATTAAAAACTAGAGGGCTCAACTAGTATAATTATAAGTTGGAAAAAATTAAATTACTGGAGGTATCTCCAGGTGAAAATCACATAATTAAACGAGTCCTGAATAGGCAAAAGTTGGATAAGAAAGGTAAGCTTTTAAATAAAGTACTCTACCAAATTTGGATGGTAACAAAGTAAAACTTGAAGTTTAAGAAAGGATATGAACCTTGCTTAATTGTGATTTGAGAAAATAATTCTCACATAAATTAGCTGTTAAAACATTCTTCACACTTTTGAAAATCACAATTGATCCAATTTGGGCATTTATGCTCATCTGAGCCTACTCCACTTGCTCAACCAAAAACTCAACATCATGCTAATAGTAGAGTGTTGATCTTTTACTAAGCTTATCTTACACTGAAATCTTAGCCTAAAACTTCTAGATTGTATTCTTTATCCATTATATTCAAAATAACAGACATTGTTTTTTAAGATTTATCTTCTTGAAAAAGTCCAGTAGTTAGCTCCAATTAAACGGAAACCATGGTAAAAACATTTGGTCAAAAGATAATGATAGTTGTTTGAACAATACTGAAAACTCCCCATCATCACTCTCTCCCTTTAATAAAAACATAAAATTATTCCACGTTTCTCATAATTCAACTTCTAAAGGCAAATGAATCTTTAGAGCCTGTGCTATTTTATTTTGATATTCAGACAAAAAAATTTAAAGCCCTGTTTTCACTTGCCACTCTCCAAACCTAACACTGGGTGTGAGGGAATCCATGGCTTGTATACAAAATTTGAAATTCTTGATTAATAACTTGGAGTCATGAAAGATGTTTTCTTTTAAGTCCTGTTGCAATGTAAGGCTCAGTTTGGAAAGTTTTCCAAAGGCTATGGGAATACTTAGGTTTGCAGAATATGTTAAATTTATATTATCAAGTTAATATGAGAAGAGTTGTTAAGTGTTAAGTTCTATTGGGACATCTTGAAGTAAAATTATGGGTAAATTTTCCAGAATACTTTGCTTAGTTGGATTTAATTGATGGAAATTTTCTGAGCTTTGTTTATAGAAAAAATAGGTTTGAGGTTAACAGTTTGTTTTTTATGTTTTAGTGGTTGATCATAAATATGGATATATTGATAATTTTATGTTTCTCTTTCCTATAAGAAGCTTATCATACTCTTTCATAAGGATTTCTTGGGGTTCAGGTGTTATTAATAAAACTCTAATATTAATTCCAATGGTAAAAAGGTGGTTGAGGGTTAATTCTAATCACTTATCTTTCTATCTTTTAATCATATCTTTCCAGTAACAACATCAGATAGTTAGTTTTGTTAGAAAGTTGTTCTCCATATACTGAATCTTCTGCACTGTTCAGAGAAACTGTGAGGTATAACAAAATAATCTAAACTGGTTGTGCTCCTATTATAAGTTAGCATGAATGTCAAACTTGAGGATGTGGCAAGCTGATTAAGTTTTTGCAATATTATCCTCAGACCAAGATTTTTTTATGAGTCACCATCCATCCAATTGAACAACTTGACATTATTTATAGGTGCCCAGAATCTGCAGAAATTATGTCCAGATCAGTTACAAATAAATAGCAAAGATTGTTTTTGGGGACATTGACTTTTGAACTATCAGTATAAACTGTTGCAATTGATCCAAAAAGGCTTTGCTGTTGACTCATTACAAAAGGCTATAAAATGTCATCTATTTTGGGATGTCATTAGTATCAAAATTATTGTGGTTCACAGGTTATTTTGAAATAATAACCTCAAAGGTTTATTGTCATATAGTGACAAGTTGAACACAATTTTGGCACTAATATTACCCTGTCTAATACAGATGGGATGCACCAATAACACCAGAAATTCGTTGATACTATTGACTTATGTCTGGAGCTCTTTTCCTTTTAATTTTTAGTCATAGACAAATATTTAAAATTACTGGTGCGCTTCTTAGCGTCTTATGCTTTAAAGGGAGTTTTTCCTAGTGGTGGTATTATTGCAAATACTTTTAAATTTCTTGGCAGTATTTTTTAAATTATTGCACTTTTTGTTCATAAGCTTAAAAACAATTAAAGATTTAGGCCTGTGGAGCGACTTTAGTGTTATGTGTCATACAGGGGGCTGCCACTACTCATATCTTGTCTATGGTAGCCCCAGATCAGGTAACAGGGTATGCGGTAGATTTTTAGTTGACCCTTTTAGTTCTGAATGAGTGCAAGGCCTTATCTAGATTAATAGCTGGCGCTTAAACCTTATATTAACCTTTCCCTGCAAGGCAAGGCTCACACCCCCTTCTGGCGCTTTTAAAGGAATAAAATTTATGAGGGGTGGAAAGTTTTATGGCAGTAAGTTAGCAGTCTTAAATGGCCCAGACGCTGGAGCATTTGTATTTTCCAAGTATAATCCTTCAAAGCTCATGGCAGCTGGAGCAATCCTTGGATGGGACTCATTTGTTTGCATAGGATGGATATCCCTTCCATGACACCAGGTAATGCACTATGAGTTTAACACATTTTGAGTTCAGAATCTTTTCTACCTCAAATTTGGAGGCTTCTTCCACCATTATGGACTCAACCTCCACAGGTTTCTTGTCATTGGTAGAGGAATATTAAAGAAACATAAAGAAGCATGGACCTTCCAGCGAGGGTGCTGTTCTAGGTGAAAGGACTATATTCAGGACTTTAGTAATAGTTAATGGTCCTGCTTTCTTACAAGTCAATTTTTCACAGCATTTTATAGTACAGTTTCTTAGTGTCCATCATTACCAAGTTGCCATCCTGATAATTAAGAGCCTCACTCCACATCTTGTCTACTAAGCACTTGGCGTCATACGCTTATTTAGTCAACTGTTTCTGGATCTTTTGTTTAACCTTCTGGATGTGAATGATAAAGTTACTTGATTCTGGAACGTTACTATGCATTTAAGAGCCAATATTGAAGACATGATTGTAGCTCAAGTTAGCGTACATATATGATACCCCATTTGAGGAATGGAGAAAGATATTATATATGAATTGGGCTAGATTATGGTTAGCTGCTCAAGTGTCCTGAGAGGCGGTAGCATATCAATGAAAACACTACTCAAATGACAGTATAATATGTTCTGATTGGCAATCTTATTGGAGTTGATAGGCTGATGATCTGTAAGGCTTAATCTTTATCATGCTGCACAAGGCTCCCCATATTACAAGGTAAACTAAGGCTTCCTGTCACTAATTACTTACTAGGTAACTCCTGATAGAGCAAATATGTGCGATACAAACAGTTATATCAATCCTCATCTGTAGTTATTGTCAAAAAAGGAATAAAGATAAGATATTTTGTGAATTAATCTACAACCACTATAATCACGTCATACCCACATGATATTGGTAAATTTCCAATGTAATCCACCAAAAGAGATATCCATGGTCCTGCCACTTGTTAGTGTGGTAAAGGAGGCCAAAGTGTCATATTTTATATGCTTTGGACTGAGCACAAATCAATCATTGTTCAATCCAGGTAGTAACCTCTTTTGTGAATCCATTTCAACTTATGCCCACGTTTGAATAAATATATGCATTTTTTGAATCAGGGTGCCCACATGGTAGGGGAATCATAATGTTTCCTTATAATGCCGGAACTCAGGGATTAGGGAACCCATACCTTGTCATGAAATTATACTAAATATTTTTAAAGAATACCATCTGTAAGGGGCTCTACCGCTTTAATCTTTTATAATTAAGTCAAGACCTTCATGATCTGAGTACTATGATGCTAAACAGCAACAAAGAGCTAACCTTCTTCTGTCAGGGATGAAAGGACTAGGTTGGAAGGAATTTCTTCAATCACCATCTCAGTTATAAAGGGAATAATGGAGTTTAAGAAATGCAGGTTTTAGATTTAGGCTTTGAGGTGGGGGAAGCAACCACGGCAAAGGCTATAGATGGAGGAGAAATGATCTGTTCAAGGGGAATCATTATGCCCAAGTCAAAGATTGTTTCCAAAGTGGACCCATTATGGGATTATGGCTTAGTATTCTGTTAAAATATGGGTAGCCCTTTTGATGAACATATTTTTTAGTTGAAGCTTAAGAGGTCATGGTGAGTCCTGGTCTGCCTGTGATAAACTTTGTGGAATTTGAAAATGTATGTAATAGACTTATTATCCATGCACACACCACTGTATGTTTGGCGCACTGTAAAAGGTGCCACCAGTGCATTAATGTCCAAGACACTGCGCCCAAATCTTTATTATATATTGCCCATGCGCTTTTTAAATGCTACATTTTATAAAAAAGTATGCCCACGGATGTTCTCCCCCATGTTCTTGCTGAAGGACAGCACCAACAGCAAAACCAGAGACATCAGATACCACAATGAAAGGCTTATCTTCATCAGCGTGACAATGAACAAGGTGGTGGCAAAAACTTCCTTCAATGCTTCAAACGCCTGTTAACATTTAGAGTCCAACTAAAAGGAGAAATTTTTTATAGTGAGGGTGTGAAGGAAAGAGGCCAGTTTTAAAACTTCTGGTGAGAGCTTCTTAAGAAAAGTGACAGATCAGAAGCTTTACAGTTACTTCTGCGTTACTGGAGTGGGCCAAGAGCAGATGGCTTATAGTTTGGAAGGAGAAATGGCTTTACCATCTTTTTAGGATCAATTTTCCAAGGAACTTAACTTTATTTATAAGGAACTCACATTTGATTGTCTTAGCAACTAGACCAAAATTTATGGAGTGCTGCAGCCACTCCATAAAACTTCTTACCATGCTGTTTTGCATTAGGCTAGTGGATCAAGATGTCATCCAAATAGGCAATTGCGCATGAGACCCTGGGATCCCCCAGGGCATTATCAATTTGACGCTTTGAAACAACCAATGCATTCCTCAAACTAAAGGGCATAACCTTGAACTGGTATAATCTGTATCACGGGAGAACTGATGTCAACCTTTCTTGGCCATACTTAACTCGCACTTGATGAAAAATCAATCAAGTCAAGCTTATAGAAAATGTTGGATTTTGAGATCATATGTCTAATCACAGCTACTAGGAGTAGAAGATATGTATCAGGGACCATCAAATTATTCGTTTGGACATAATTTATGCATAGTCTCAAGGTATCATCAGGATTCTGTGAAAAAATTACTGTAGAAAAAACATGATAGTTTTTTTTCATCTACCCTTTTTTCACCATATCTCAATTCAAGTCCTTAGCACCTGATCTTCCTCATATGTATAGGGATATAGAGGGCAATTAATTTTGATAAGGTCAACAATTAGCTGGTAACTCAGTTTAAATTCTGAGTAACTTAGCAACTTATTAGCACCATCTACACCAAATACTGACTTGAATGGCTCAAGGAGGAAAGGCAAATTAAGTTACTCAGGCATGATGTCTGCAGAATAGTATTACATTGTTACTGCAACTTCATTGCCTGTTGCCTGCGTGGGAAGGAGGGGTATTTATTAAATGAGAATTGAAGGTAAAGACTAACTTGATGCTCTCTAAGTTAATACTCAATGTCTGGAAATGCCACCATCCTACCACCAAAATCACCAGAGGTAACAGCTCCATAATTGCCGCAAGACTTGCTACAAATTCATACTTGTGTGCAATAAACCGCAGTGGTTTACAAATGGGAAGTGTTTTATAGGGATCCAAGATGCCCACATGACAGTTAAACCTGGGGTAACCTCAGTATCTAAACCTTGCACAACTTTCAGGTTAATGTAATTGCCTGTTTCTCTGGAGCATACTAGGGTAGTTCCTTTTACCTTGCGCTGCCCTACTAAAATTTAAATGATAACACAATTTAAGCACAGAAAATCATTCAACTCATTGAGGGTAACAAGAAGTTAAGTCTGATTTTCTTAATTTTGAAGTTCTTACAAACTTTAGTGTATCTTTTGATGAACTAGGTAGGAATAGTTGCTGTCCAAGCATAAGATTAAATAGTGGATTCAGGGCCTTCAGAGGTTAATAAGTGGCGCGTAAAAAAGAGCCTCATAAGCTGGGTCAATACAACGTTGATCTTCCACTTAATAAAACAGCGAGACGTGATAGGATGTGATAGATTGATCTTTAGAGTCTACAGGACTTTGTAACCATTCTAAGGGCTTCTTTGAGTTATAATTTTATGGAAAATATTTCTCAGAATCGGATTGTACCTAATGAATTATTATAGTTTTTTCAGCACCCTGGAAGAGGGTAGAGTAGGCCTCTGAGAGATACCCTAGTTCTTTACTACGGTGACTGACCTTATAGTCTGGTACTCTGTTTCACAATCTTCGTATGTAGGGTTCAATGGCGCAATAGTCTAGAGCGTGGTTCTCATCACCTCCATAGTGGAATCTACTACTATTCTCGCGTGATTTTACACTGCTGATAAATTCTAACACGTGACTGTGTCCTAACATGAGAGAGAAAATGTAAAGCTTCAACGCTTGGAATCTTACAGCTAATAGAGGTAGACAAAGGGATTGTGGGAATTAGAACAAGCTATTAAGACATTTATTTAAAACTAGCGGAGTTACCCGTGCTTCGCTAGGGTTTCTATAGAATTTCAGGTGATTCGAATTGATTAATTTAGCTTTTATATAAAGGTAAAGCAATAATTACTCGGCCAAATCTAATTGCTCAATCGAAGCAACCTAACCACCAACCACTCAGCTAAAACTAACTGAACTTATCAAATCAACCTAAAACTAATCACCCCCAAAGCTAAATTGTATCCTGTCGATTCGACCAAAAACCATCAACCCACTCGGCCAAGTAAAATAAATATATCAAATCAATCAAATTCTAAATTATTTTAGTTTTTATATTGGTAGATAGCTATCAATAAGTTCAGAAACCATTAAACCTATTAAAAATTCCAACCTCCAACCACTTAGCTAAAATCAATAAAGCCTGCCAAATTAACTAAACCATCAATCACTTACTTGAAACTATTGAGCCTATCGAATCAACCAAAAAATAAACCACTACTCAGCAAAAACCAATTACGGAACTTACAACAGCCAAAAACTACCAACCCCTTATCAAAAACCTATGAAAAAATCGAATTAAATGAATATGAAAATACCCAGCCAAATTGCTATATAATTATATTAGAAATATATGTTATAGATCTTAAATAGAACTGATATTTAAGTTTATACTTTATAGAATACTTGTGCCAAGTTTGGTGATTTTTTGGTTATTTGCTCGAGATAATGCATCTGGTATAAATAAATAAACAGAATGATAGTTTTATAAGGAAAAGTTTGGTTAATTCTTGTTGATACCCAGTTTAGCACAGATTTGTTTTTGGGCTTTAAGTTTACCTGATAATCTCATAATTTTTATATTTGTATATGGTTATCGATAAAATTAAGTAATCAAATTATATTGAATCAATATAAAATTACCAACCATTCAGCCATACCCAATTAAACCTATTGAATTAACTAAACCACTTAGCGTACCAATGCCCCGAACCGAGATAGCGAATAGCAAAGGCGGTCCATAGAGTTCCTGGCCTATCATATGCCGTGCATGGAGGGTTTCCGGATTTTATCCTCCTTTCCCATACATTCGATTTCCCTTAATCGGTGCGGTATCCTCCCCAGGTCGGCCCACCTCGAATAAAATACTTTTAACTAAACCACTTAGCTAAAACAATTAGATTAAAAATTAACCAATCACCAACCGCTTCGTAACCAAAGCTAAATGTATCGAAACAACCAAAATCACCAACCACTTACCAAAACCAATTAAATTATCAAATCAACCAATCACTAACAGCTTTATTAAAACCGTTAAGCTTAATCAACCCAAAACCACCAACCGCTCGACAAAACCATTTAAACTGTCGAATCAACCGAATATCAAATTTCTTGGCCATAACATTATACCGATTTCCATTAAAAACAAATAAAATTTTAACTCGTTACATATAAAACTTTTTATTTTACTATGAAAATTAAAAATCGGGCTTCGAGGTGCACACGGACCCCTCCCTTCCACCTATAGCCAAATTTTCAGAGCTCTACATGCTCTAGTTTTGGCTGGGCATCGCGCACACACAAACACACACATTTGCTTTTATATATATAGATAAGTGTCTGAAATAAAGCTTGTAAGATTTAATTACAGACAGACAGAATTGACAGTGAGTTTAAGAAAAGTGTATAAAAAGTGATTACGCCAGGATTCGAATAACTGACCTTTTATAGAGTTGAAGTTTAGAGCCAAAAGCTGAGCCGATTATGCTAGAGGAGGTATTTTTAAAATCAATTGGACTTTAGATTCAGTCTTGATTTAAATTAACTTATTAATTAGCCAAATGATCACTAACCACTTAACAAAACCATATAAAATATCAAATCAGCTGAATATCAAACTGCTCAGCTGTAACAATATAGCGAATACCATCGAAGTATATATAGGATTTTCACTTGTTACATATAAAACTTTTTATTTTACTATATTTTTCCCATGTTTTAATAGTTATTCTGCTATTCGGGGCGGAGACAAATCCAACAAATCAAAGATCATAAAAATCGATCCAGCCGTTCTTGAGTTATAAATGGTGTAACTAACCCGACTTTGTTTTATATATAGATTATTCGAGGTGGGTCGACCTTGGGACAAATATACCACACCGAGAATATTTTCTAGCCAGTATAGGTTTCGAACTCAAAACTTGCACTAGGGGTGGAAGCAGTTTTACCCGCTCGGCTGACCACCCTTTAAGACATTTATGATTTATAAAAGTACTAGCCGATTTACCCGTGCTTCGCTAAGGTATCTATAAAATTAGATTTTCAATTTATTAATTTAGATTTTATATTATAGACAAACAAAACCACTCAGCCAAATCCAATTGCTCAATCGAATCAACCAAAAACCAGCAAAGTTCATCTGAAACTAACTGAACTTATCAAAACAACCAATAAACTAATCAACCCCAAAGCTAAGCTGTATCCTCATGAATTGACCAAAAACCACCAACCACTTGGCCAAATAAAATAGACCTATTAAATCAATCAGATAACACCAAACTACTACCTAAAACATCTCTATATTTAAAATCATTGTGTGCACGACATGTCTCTCAAACTACTAAATCAACTTCTACTTAACTTTCTTTTTATTTAACTGAGGTAAGCTGACCAGGAGATGGACATTAACAAACTAAAAACATAAACTAAAATAATGTAACAAATTAAATCAAACTAAACACCCAAATGAGTGATTGATTGAATCACACCAAACAAAACAACCAACTAGGTGGGCAGCAGAAACCGCTTATCCCTCCATGGCAGAAGTGGAGGGGGATCAGGGGGCTCATCTTTGGCAGCAGCTATCTCTTCCCAGAGTAAGGTTCATGTCAATGTAGATAGCAAGGGTGTCAGGGCATTAGTGGTATGTGGTTCAATATCACTAATAATTGGTACTTCTGAGAAATTGCCAGCCATAAAAATGGCAGTAATATTCAGCTAAAGCTTTTTTGGCTTTAATGTGGGCATCTGTTAATTTAACAAACGTTGCAATGTTGGTTCAGGTGATCTTAGCTTTCAGATTCCATGTTACAGTTAACATATTCTGGATAGCATTGGTGATATTCTTGTGAAGTTGTTTTATATTAATCTTACTTTTTGGAGTAAGATTTTTGGGGATAACAGGAGGTGGAATTCCTCCTGCAAGTGCTGCCACTGATTTAGCAGTGGCTTTGTGGAGGGGATGTCAATCTGGTGTGGTGGCTGCTTCTTCTGCAAGCCGGTGGTCACTGTTGAATGGTTTGGCATTTGGCTTTGGGGCATATAAATGAGGGGGAATTCTGCATCCCATTTTGCATTTCAGAACTGGTCAACTTGCAGTGATGGTTCTTCAATGATATTAACTTATTCATCAACTTCATCCAAAAACTCCCATGGGTTCTGGCAAAATCGAATTGGGGAATTGTTGTATGGTTGAGGATTGGTTGATTTGTTGGATGTTGCATGGGATCAGACTGGGGTTCAATCCTGTGCTTGATTGGAAGATTCATGCATGGCACAGGGGCACGGTGGAGGCTGATTGGTGGCTGCAGGTGTAGCTGCAGCAACAGTCTTTTGGGGAGGTGGAGGTAGGATCATACCCCATGTCAGAATTGGCACAGGGTGGGCAGCATATTGGTGGCCATCAGATAAACTATCAGCGCCGTTGGAAGCTGCTAGATATGGGCACTTGCATTTCAAGTGGTTTAACATAAAACAGGATTGACAAATCGTCTGTTCGCCCTCAACATGGGCCCAGAATGGATGGTTGGGGGCAGATGGGATAGCAGAAGAGGGGGATTGATGGGGCAGTTTTGTTTGTTTCAGGGCTGATTGTGGCATATGCCCAAGGCCCAGCAAGGCATGTGGCCCCATTTGGGACCACAAATTGCAAAATGGGGTTGGAGCCATAGGCTGCCAAACTTTCCATCAGCTCCTGGTGGAGCATCTCAGGGGGAAGGTAGGTAGGCAAAACAGCAAACTGCACTACCAAGGTGGTGTCCACTGGGAGCCAGATGCATATTGTTGGGAGAGGTGTATCCTAAAAGATCAGGGGCACCATTGCCATAGTGGCAGCATTGACTTCACAAGTGAAGCTGAGATCAAATAACCCTTATAGGGGTGGAAGTCAATAAAACAGGCTGGTGTCATCACCACCTGAGCCATTTTGATAATGGCTTGGTCATTGTATGGGAAAAGTTTCATATATTTGACCCTAAGGCTGAAACGCATGTTGCTTTAGGGAGCACCAGTGGGCAGCAGGGCACTGCTTGTGATTGAGTGAGGTAGGCATTAAGATCCATGTGAGGAACAAATTGTCCCATGAGTTTGGTATGTCTGGGCGAGCCAGTCCAAGTGCGTTTTCCTGTCAGATGGAAAATGGCGGGTGGAGTTTTGCTGCTGCCCCACACTGGGCAGCTGGTGGGGAATCTGATGACATTGGAGTGAATCTACATTGGGCAATTAGGTTTTACTTTTATTAACCATAAAAATTTCTCAGAAAGTTACGCCAAACAGAAAGAGTTTATCTACCTTCTACTTAACTTTCCAAAAGTAATTTATTAATTAGGAAACCAAATTGGGCAGATTTTAGGGGGTGGAAGGCAAGTCAGTAAGGCGTACGGCTACCAACCTGAAGGTTGTGGGTTTGATTCCCGCCCTTCACACATCAATTGGGATGCCAGCCAAAGGAAGCTATTGGCGGTTAGTAGGTCTAATAACACGAAAACCTTACCCATGACGTAATCAGAAAAATTTGAGTCCCAATCTGGAGGTGGAAAAACTTTCTTCGATGGAGTTGACCCTGTTCAGGTTTCATGTCTTTTCTTTCTTTTGGTAATGCCTGTCCCCTGGTCAGCTTGCCTTGGTTAAATAAAAAATTGGGCAGATTTTCTTTTAAGGTTATATAAGACTAACATCAAGATCCCATGCTTTGCTATGGTGTTTAAACTCTATTATATAATCCATATTGATAAACCACCAAACCGCTTAGCTAAAACCGTTGAACATACCAAATCAACCAATCACCAACTGCCTTGAAAAACTAAACTTAAATTGAAACCAAAACCACCAACCACTTAATAATAACTAAAACAATTGAATATACCAAATCAACCAATTTCCATCCACTTTGTATTAGTAAAACAGACCTAAACTTATTGAAAATAACCAAAACCACCTACCACTTACCAAAACCAATTAACATATTGAATCAACCAATTACTAACCGCTTTATTAAAACCGTTAAGCTTATTAATCAACCCAAAATTACCAACTGCTCTAAAACCATTAATTAATGAATCAACTGAATACCAAACTTCTCAGACGTAACAATATACTAATTTCCAATAAAATAATATACTATTTTCACTTCTTACATATAAAACTTTTTATTCTATTATGAAAATTAAAACTATGGCTTCAAGGTGCACATGGACCCCCTCCTGTCCACCTATATCTAAATTTACAAAGCTCTACATGCTGCAGCTTTGGATGAGCATTGCGCACACGCACACACACATGCTCACACACTTGCTTTTATTAATATAGATAATATGGAATACATTACAAAAATATCCAAATATGAATTATTTGATTCATATTGTGATTTAGATAGTAAATTCATATAGACATCTTCTGTATGGTTAAATTTAGCATACTATGATATTATAACAAAGATTTATACCTTATGTCTTGATTTAAAAAGTCTAAATTTAACTTTCTTTCCTTCAATACCACTTTGAACAGATTTTAATATAAGTAAATACATATAACCCCAACTTTCCTCGCCATCAATCCAGAATGTCCTTGGACCCGCCGTCAGGTGCTCCAGTGCAGGGCATTGAAAAAATGCCTCATTGCATTTTTTACCTGCAAGCAAACACTTATAGACTGGTTTTTAATCCTTCTAATTCCTTAGGTCAATTTAACCCTCTCAAAGATCTCACTTTGCATTTTGTGTATGTCCATATAATTTACATATCTTTTTGCACTTCCTCAATATAGAATTTTCTTCTGCCTTCATGTCAACTACTGGCGGTTATTTCCATACACCAACAGTCATTTATTATGCTTGCCTCTGCCACCTTTGTGCTAGCAAGATCTATTGTATTTTACCAATTCAAAAACTATCTAATAATTGGGTTTCCTTAGATGAGGATTTAACTACATCTACAGAGCAACCATTGAATACAAAAACACCTCTGTACCCACCATTCATACTTTATTTGTTACAGTTACTACTATGGTAGTATCTTTTGCAATTCTCCTTTTCATCTCCCACTCATTATTGTTAATAAAAGTTCATGTCAGTGCTATCAAAAATTATAGCACCAACACATTCTCTAATTTATCATTCCTTCTAAGCACAGCGCCTTTATGCCCCTCACGCCACTGCCACTATAACTCCTCACTACCCTACTATTACTAAACAGATCCCTAATATGCTTTCATTTCTGTGGCACCAGGTCGCTTCTTTTGGGCTTATGTTGAAAATAGTCAACAAATTTGTCCTCTCTGCTTTATAATAGGCTACTCTAAAAGTCATGTTGCTGTGCCAATAATCTTACCATCACCACCCCCTTTCCAAAGCTGCGCTAGTAGCATCTGAATGGGGTGTTTAATGCCTCCACCTGCCCAGACTGCTTACCAAATGAGCCGGTATGATCCTTTTATCCAAAACCAGCCCTCCAATATACTCACCAAAATGATTATTATTCATTCAAATGGTATCTGGCTAAACCACGGTTTGCACTTTTGTGCTATCTCATTAACCCACCAATGACACCCTTATGGTAAAATATAATTTACTCTAGTCAAAATTTTATGCCATATTGTCTGAGCTAAATAAAAAAGGTAACCCTGGTAACAAATATTTTGATTGGTTTATATATCTATTACCAGGTTCTAATGGCCTTCCAAAACAGCAATGGCTGAAATTTGATTTCCCATCTGTGAATTTTAGATGAATGCAATTTTTTATTATAAATTTAAATTTTAAATTTTATTCAGGGAAGGCTGACTAGGGGACAGCCACTTCCAATAAGACAAGAACAAATAAACAAACTTCAGCGAGAGGAAGGCACCCCAGAGAAGCAGAAGCTATCTCCTGTTGCCAGCGGGAACGCCAAGAGAAGGAAGGGAGGTTACATGTTTCAGGGGCTTGCGCCACGATTGAGAAGACTATGTAGGAAGGGGTCTGAAATGATGAACTAAACTGGGAACCAGGATGAGACAATCTGGCGGTTATGGGGTGGGAGGTACCCAAACATCCACGCTTGAAAGTGGTCCAAGAGGTGCGATTGGAACCGGTGTAGAGCTTCCTGAAGGGTGGGAGTGGAACCTGAGATAGCATCCAAGACAATCGTATGGATAGTACACATAGCAATTGCAACTACTAAGGCATGGAGGGAAGGTGGTAGAGGGGAAACTATGGATAAAGCAAAGATGTCCTGTGACAGGCTGAAGAGCTGTGCCTGATCCTGGCGAAATAAACGCTGTACCTCACAACATATCGCTTTTGATGGAGGGCACTCTTCCAGGAGGTGAACCAGCGTTCCATACTGGCCACATATGATGAAAGATGAGTGTAAAGCGTTAGAGCGCTTGGCAGTCCAATATACCCATCTCAAGCAGCGCCACACATGTGAAAAAATATGTGGCTGAAGAAGAGGGTGGTGGGCGTACTTCCAGATGGCTTTCTGGGTATCTAGGGAATTGAGGATGTCCACCATGTCCAGGTAGTCCACCCTGGCTATGGTTGGGGATCTCATGGGTATCACTCCGTTCAGAATGGGTGGTACTTATACTTTCTGGGTGAACTGAGGAGAAGGGCGCCCCTATGGGGTGGTGTGCCCACAGATGCAAATTCTCCACTCAGCGCTCCGCATGGAGAGGAGGATCCTTTTGAAGTGGGGCGACGTCCCATGTTGTCCCACAGCAGAATTATGTGAGGCGAGATGAATTAACAGAGAGTGGGGTGTGTAGGATTAATGAGGCCCAGGGCGCATGAGAAGTTAAAGCAGGCTGCGCGGACCAGTTCTGGGCTGAGATCGTAGGGCTGGTGATGGTGGTGCTCCAGGTGCCAAATATTTGGCAGAATGGGCCTCAAAGTTGAGCATGCCCATACCACCACTATGGCAAGGCCAAACATAACATTCAGGCGCTTAGCAGTGGGCTTCCTAACCAAAGCCACCCTTGCAAAAGGATGTATAATGACTTGAAGAAACAAGGGGAAACAGCAATGGCTTGGTCCCCAAACCAAACACTAGAAAGGAGCATAGAGTTGGCTAGCACTACCCTTCCTGTAAGTGAGGTCTGGCGGGCTTTTAGGTAAGCTATGCGTTTTGTAATGTTATCTAGGATATGGGTTTACATCACCGTTGAGGCGTACCCTCCTGCCTCCAGTCACACCCCCAAATGGCAAACAGGGCCAACGGTGGGGCGTGGTACAAAGGGGAGCACATGTTGGGTGGAGTGGGGTGGGCAGGGAAAGTGATCCCGGAAGCCAGTTGATGAGGCAGGTAGGAAACGGGGCGCTGGGGCCCAGCGGGCTTGATACCGACCAAGGAGGACAATTTTGGTTTTGGAGGCATTAAGTGTGGCATTACTTACCCTGGAGTTATCCTGGATAGTAGCTTCAAGCGCTCGTGCATCATAATTGTTAGACACCCCAACCACACAATCATCAGCAAACGCCAACATCTTGACTGTTGCTTGGCCTTGCACAAGGACACCAGTAAGGCGGGCATTCACATTTTGAAGAAGTGGGTCAAGGCTGAAGTTATACAAGAGTGGGCTAATGGGTCCCCAAGGTGTAGGATCCTTTGAGGGCGGACTACATCCTTGAGGAAGCCAGGGCCACGCACAGCCATTGTGGCAGATTCCGTTAGCAACATCACCCAATTAATGAAGCGAAAGGGGAGGCAGAACTTGTGGAGGCAGACTCTGAGGTAATCCCAGTTGACTCTATCATAGGCCTTCTTATGGTCTAAAAACACAAGTGCTCTAGAAGCCGTGGATTTACAGATGTTTGCTACGGCGTGTATATTGTCCTAAATCGACCTTTTGGGGATGAAACTAAAAATGTGTTCAGGGGAAATGAGAGCAGAGGCAACAACCCTAGATGGTTAGCCATGATATTGGTAAACTTTTTGTGTCTGTGTTAGGGAGTGAAATGGGGCGCCAGTTGGCCAAGTCCAGCTTATCCCCTTTCTTGTACAACGTTATCGTGAAGGCCTCTTGCAATCCAGGTAGGAGGCACATTTCCAGAAGGCATTGGTTCATAGAGGAAAGCAGAAAGGAGGAAATTTTTGAAATACTTCTTATAGAACTTGTAAGTGATCCCATCTGGACCTGGGCATTTCCTGTATGATGCACCATGAATGGCAGACCAAAGTTCGTCCCAAGTAATCAAATTCATTAGCTCCAGGAAATGAAGAATGGTGTGGATATGTGCGCTTTCAAGAAAATTGTCCGCTTCAGCCAGCAGAATTGGATTGGATGATATAATTCAGAGTAACAATTTAGTTTTTTGATCACCACTTCAGCCGGAATATCCGCGATGGAGTGGTCTGGCCTTTGCACCTGTGTGTAGGCCAAACTTTGGTGTGGTGCAAAGAATTTTTGAAAAAAAGTAAGTGGAGCACATATTTCTCACTGTTATATGCTTTGCTTTATACTGAACACAAACCCAATGCTTGTGTTGTCTTACCAGTGCGTTGAGGTGAGCGGACACTTCTCCCCACTTGAGACCCCAAGCTGGGCTGTAACCTACAGCGGGGACATTAGATTACAGGTGATCCACTTCTGCCAGCGTGCACAACTGACTGATGAGGCATCCCACAAGTGATTGGAGGAGAGGTGGCAAACCTGGCGGATTGTGTTCACTTTGAAGGTTGACCAGGTGGAAATTGGGTCTGCACATAATGGTGCAATAAACTCTGGAGCTGAGGTCATGGTTTCCACCCACGAGGAAAAACTTGGCGACGTGATATTGGTGGGGCAGAGTTTGCATCACTTTGGCGCTTGGGCCGCTGTATTGGATAAGCGGAAGGAAACTGATACCATCCTGTGGTCAGATAAATCGATTTTTTGTCATGGTAAAGTGGGAAATTTGTGATTGAAATTTCAACGGCGCAAGAATAAGGTCAATGCGGGTCATAGACCTTAGCTGTCCATTGTGCACATGGGGGCGAGACTTGTTAGTGAGTAGCGGTGCATGATGTGGCAGAGTATTGAACAACCCTAGGGTAGTTTTTAGAATATGAAGTTCAATGTGCCCCTGAGGGGGTGTAGGCAATGAGGGCCAGCGGTCTGTGGATGAGTTTATTAAGAAGTTCATGTTGCTAACAACAAATGGGTCAGGGGGTAGTGGAAGGGAATTGACAGCTGAGAAAAATTCCTGACGATTTTGTGCACAGGTTTGGGCGTAAATGTTAATGACAGCATGTACTTTATTATCCCACGAAAAGGTGACTACAAGGATGCAGCTATCGAGATACAATTTTAACAAAATAAATTTAAAACTACAGTTCAACCAAACAAGCACCCCACAGTGCGTAGACCAAAAGGAAAAGGAAAAGAGGAGCATGGTTGCCCATGCTTCCTCTGCACTGCGTGGACAGTGGGTTTCCTGAATGGCCAGGACGTCCATGGGTAAATTATTTTTTAAAAAAGACTCAGTTTTCTAGCCCGGGGCAGCGAGGCCTTGAGTCCAGCAATGTTCAACATCCCTAAAGTAAAGGCTTCCCCCATTGCACCTTAGGTGTGAGGGGAAGGTCACCCATGCCCTTCAGCCTTCTCATTCTCAGCACATCTCTGCTTGGCAGCGCAAGTATTCTGTACTATGGAGTATGGTTTGGTAATGGAAGCTTTAGCTGTGGGGTTTGCATTGGCTTTTGCCTTCTGCTTTTTCCTCACTGTGGGTCAAATTTTTGGTGCTGTGTGCACTTGCGGTGCACCATTGCATGAATTTGGAATTTCAGCAGGATATTGTTGGGCAATTCAGTTCCAATCGGTGCTTGGTAGCATTTGTTGGGTGAAACTGA
>JAKSZP010015188.1:0-35757 GCA_022478985.1 Massospora cicadina
CTCTCACTCAACCTTTAACCCTTGGTATTCTTCAACGGATTTGACACATTTTGCTTAGTAATTCTCAATTTGCTATCAATGTAGAATTCGTTTGACCCCTAAGACTTCAACGAGATTTCCTCGATTACTAAAACTATAACTCGCCCTCAGAGCTTGCTTCAGATCTAATTAACAATTCACCGGAAAACTAGCTTATTACCCAGTCATATTGAAATCTCGACACAGTTGTTAGTCAATTTTTTACTGTTTGTTTTGATATTACTTTCTATTTTTTTGCAGGCTAAAATACACTTTCTTTCTCCCAGTCACTACCAATAGGTGCCAGGGTCCCAGTCTATAAAATAACTGAGCCATAGTGGTTATAATACCACGTTGCTGCCCTCTTTTCTAAAATGGGGTTACCAGTATCGTGGCTTTCTGTAGTTGTCCCCAATTTAGACGACATATGGCGTCAATATGTGACATTGATTTTAGATATTCTTTTCTCACTGTTGGTGAAGTTTTTAACCTTTCCGCGAATTTGGAAGCCTGCGTCACCAGTTTAAATCTGGGGTTCCCTGCAATTCCATGAGAAACAACGCGGCAAAATCTGTGGCCATGACTGCTGCCATGACAGGATTACAAGTAGATATGGCATTAGAAGTGAATGTTAGTCACCATTTCTCAGTCGTTTCCCTTCTTCATCAATATCAGGTCATATGAACAGCTATGCCTCCATCATTCTGGTTTGCATTCTAAGTTTTTACTCACCCTTACTGGAAGACTAGTCTTAACTTTATTAGCTGTTTCTATGATATCATTTTATAATAGAAGGGAGGAGATAGATATCTCCATGACAGCTGCGAATGACTTAAATGATGTGCCATATTGGCCAAATGCGCATAAATTTATATTTGCTCTTCTCTCAAGTCCTCTCCATATGCCATTTGAATTCCTGTTTGGAGGGATTATAATCATCTTTCTTTGTGGGTACACAATGTCTTTCCATACCACTCATATTTTATATGGTTCAAGCATGATAGTGGACTTTTTCAACTCATTTTTTCAATATACTACTACTGATAGAAAAGAGACTTATATTTTTGAGTCATGGAACAGGAAGCTAAGGGTTTTATCTCTAAGTGACATCTCCAGTATTTTCATCACTCCCATCTGTGGTGAAGGCTTATGATACCCTTTGGCCCTGTTCTGATTATGGAAATTATAAACAATGTCACTATATTTAATTTGCATACCATACCCAGGGAAAATACAATTACATATATATCAAAAAATATAGAAAGTCTACTTTGAGCTTTATTATGAAAAATTTTAAACAAATCCACATAAAAAAGAGTTGGAAATGTCATTTGCCTTATGTAATAGAAAGGGGATGACCTACTTTGGTATTTAACTTTCAGCTTCATGAATGCGCCTGCTACCTTTAAACATCATATTATCAAATTGTGGAAACAGGTAGAGAAATTGGAGGGGCCTATAAAGATTATAGTCTGGTTTCCCCAC
Source organism: Massospora cicadina (assembly GCA_022478985.1). Lineage (NCBI taxonomy): Eukaryota > Fungi > Entomophthoromycota > Entomophthoromycetes > Entomophthorales > Entomophthoraceae > Massospora > Massospora cicadina. Next base: position 1,504 of record JAKSZP010015188.1, read on the forward strand.
AGACAATGAGTCACAAACACCACTTGCAGCAAGTTGTTGAACACTTTAGAGAAGAGAACATGATATCAAAGATGAGCAAGTGTTAGAACTTCAGGTAACAGATCACCTTTTTGGGCAACGTTGTTTTTGTACAAAGGCCATATGATCACCCTGAACAAGGAGAAGACCCCACGTGATTGACTAATACTAAGCTCAAAGAATAATGAAAAGCTTTTTTGAACTCATGTACTTTTATTAAATTCACCTCAACCATTTCAGAGATAACAACCCTTTTATAGAGCAAGTAGGTTCAAGTTGCTTCAATTGTCTATTGAAAAGGAAGACGTAAGCCATGCCAAGTTATTCACCTTTCTTTCATGTCCATACTTCGCCATGTTGATCCAGCCAAAAACATAGTTGCCATTGAAGTTTTCAGTTTTTGATATTACTGCTGCTCTTCTACAAGTGTGTGAAGATGGAGTTAAGTATACAGTAGGGTATTTATCTTGAAAAAGAAACACACATGAATTAAACTTTTCTGTATATGACGATGAGCTCCTAGCAGTGATGTATGTTTAACTAGCTTAATCATACACACAGTTCATTTCATCTATTCTAAGTTTGTACTGATCATTGGAATTTACTTAACGTTTCTCTACTCATGTCTTTGCTCTTTATTGAACCTATTAAAATGATATTCTCGCTCATTTTGTGTTTCTTATGAGTTCATAAAGGCAAGGAGAATGGATTAGCAGACATTATAAGTATAACCTGCTCTTGGACCTCAAGTAAAAGGAGGTTTAGCTTTCTTTATAAACTGGTAATACCCCTGGCAAATTTTTAAAAACCGTCTCACCTCCATCCAAGCCCCTATTCTTGCTTCCCTAGAGAATCTTGATGAGTATAATCTATGTTCATACAGATTGTCTTGTCCAACTTTTTTAGTGCTAGGAAGTACAAACCCAAGAATAGAATTCATCAAATTTATAAAAATTACGCCTGAGCTCTTAAGAGCTTGAGGTGGAGGAAAGAATGGGCGGATAAATTGCGAAAGGGAGAGGGATATACTTCCAGAGTTAAACATCTGAAGGGATAGAAATGTAGGTGGTTTAGTGACGTAGCTGAGATTTTCAGGGCCATCTTGAAGTGCACCTGAAATTTGGTGAGTATGTGAGGTGATGACCACATCTGGGAGTCAAAAGTGGCGTTATGGTATGAATTATGTATAATCCATATTGTTACGCCAAACAACAGAACTTTTAATATAGAGTATTAAGGGAGCAAATGCACAAGTAGATCATTGTGAATTAGATGTTGGGCTTCCATTTCTGAGCTCAATGATGTTATGCCCAAGAATCCTGACAGTCACTACATAAAGTTGTCTAAGACGCATGGCAAGTATATTAGTTTATTTTTAGGGTGCCAAGTCACCGCTTAGGTCCCATCATCTAAAATATCTGTTTTATGGTAAGTAATACAAAATATACTTATTGAAGATAAGTATTAAAATGAGATTTAGAAGTAGCAATTTAACTTTATTATAGTTTAGGATAGGGTTTTTTTATATATTACATTTAGTAATATAAATCCTATAAGGAAAAGATTTATAATATTAATGGAGGAGGAACCAGATGGGAAACTCTTAGTCAGACGCTGCATTCCTTATTGTACAAAGCACTTGTAGCATATTTTGATAGGACAAAAATATATGTTGAATGTACCAAGTTGTATGAGACTTGGTATCACTTAGGTTAATAAATAAGAAGATTCTTGATCCTTGCCCTTTTAAGGGTTCATCTTAATTTACTGCCTTGTGTGCCACCTAATGTAATGGCCACCTTTTATTTCAAAGATCTTCATTTTGATTAGTCAGGAATTCATTTAGGATATCTTAGCCTCAAACTAGTATGATGTAACTTTCCTAGTGTCGATTTGTGCTTCACTGACTATTTATTTCTCCATATGATTAATTGATGTAACTTCTTTAACCGCCTTATCTAGTCTAAGTGTCAATTCTGCCATGGGATTCAAATGTTTGATATTCTTCCCATTGTGTCCAATACCTGGATATCCAAAATCACCCCCTTTAAGAATATTAACAGAGGAGTACTAACATAGGAATCAACTATGTAAGCAGTTGCTAGTTGTTCTAGTTTTTTAAAGACTTGATTAAGTATTTGTCCCCACTCTTGAAAGTTATAGCGACTGAATCATCCCAAATGGAATCTAATTTTCCTCCTTGTGGCACTATACAATTGTGATAGTACAAAACTATATCTGAAATCTTAGAACTGGCAGGGATTGACGAGATGCATTTCTTCTTGGTTTTTTCTTGCAACCATCTTGGCTAGTTTTGCCATTGTTCTTATTGAAGTTAAATAAACTTCTAAGATAATCTTTTTAGCGCTTTATTAAGATCTTTGGTATCATCACAGGTAACCTTACAAGCTAATAGAGCCAGAATTCCATGTTATCTTCTGTATAAGTCCTTGAAGGGTGACATTTTGATAATTTAAAAGAAACTTATCATGTAAGTCTTCAACGCACTTGGGAGATATTGGTACCAGTGTAATGGATCAGTAGTAGTCATCTTACATATTAATGAAACTAACGTTCCATTCACTCTCTCTACATTCATACTATTTGATGGGTTGTAAGTTGATGGGAAATAATTATTAAGTTTCCATGATCATAGATAAGAATTTCACAACTCTTGAAGTAAAGTTCTTTCCATTGCCACATTGTAGAACTTGCTGGCAGCTATGCTTAGTAAATATATTTTAGTATAAAAAAATTAGCGGTAGCCTTGGTTGTCTTCATGGGAATGGCAATTGATTCGTCCCACTTTGTGAAATGATCAATACCTACAAGGATGTATTGATTTACTCCTATGGATTCAGATAGTGGACCTATGAATTTTAAAACTGATGATATGAAATGGCTGTGGGGTCATGGGCTAATAATTGTACCTGGCATTATGTGGTGTCTGTTTTTCTAAGTTATTCAGGGAACTAAGATTTTCACTAAAGAGTCCAGTATTTTTTCCCAAAAATATAAATCCTTAATCCCTTCATAATTTTTTTAACTCCTTCATGTCCTAAAGTCTTGTGGGCTTCCTTTTTAGGATGGTACCCATTCCAAAGGTCGCAATTAAGGTAACAGGTCGGTTATAACTTTATTGTTTAGTAATCTGTTAAGACTTTAATTCCAAGAGTGTTGTTTTAGCAACTTTTAATCTGGTTTATCTTTGTCCTCCCAAGAGTTTGGCTTCATGAGTATGTCATGTAAATTTTCAGCTTCACGGTTGTCTATATGTAGCAGGGCATTTGGTTCAGTCCATCTAAATTCATGTGCTTCATTCCAGCTCAATGGACTATACTCATGTCATATTGCTAAAGTTTGAGAGCCCATCTGTCCAGTCTTCCTGTTAGATATTTCATCTTTTGCAGCTACTTTAAAGAAGCGTTGTCTGTAACAATTGTAAATTTGTACTGTATGTTAAAAATTGGTGCTTATGCGCCAATATCGAATGCACAATCATTATGTTTTTATTATGAGGTACTTTTTAAAGTATGTGACCTTAGAAATGCTTGCAAAAAGATACTTTTTAGAAAAAGTTTTTGTAGAAATATAAAGAGAACTAAGTAGTATCTAGTACGGCCAAGGGACTAACAGCTCACTTTGATCCTTTCTTTGCGCTAGGTCTCTCCAGCAATGTAGGAAAAAAATACCCTTAACATTAGATCCTGCCAAGATATAACCCGACCTCTAGCGTTCCTAAAGGTGCATTTTATGTATACTAAGCAACAATCCAAAATTGAATGACTAGCGAAATAATTTCTTTAATGTAGGCTAAGGGATTAAACTACTAAGTATTGGGGTGTTTCCATTATAGTCACAATCAACTTATTGCAATTGAGGCTCTGATGGATGACATAAAAAATGGAACACTCATACCAAATATTCTATGATGGCGCAGGGGATAAATAGAAGTTAAGGATATAAATAATTCTGAAAGGATTGAATGTTTAAGCCAATAGCCAATGTTAATTAGATTGAGGTAGTAGAATTTGCACCGATGGGGCTAAGGGATTCAATCTGCATCTATCTAATATATGGAATCAAGCTGAAAGCACCAAAAGTAATTTAATACACCTTTGGAAACTCCCTATGAAGTAAAGGGCCGCGTGCTCATAACTCCTTACACCATCTGATCCTATTTAAAAACTCTTAGTTAAATTATAAAGCTTTAAAAAGATGTTGCATCAAATGACAATTGGCCAAACTACTTAAAATATTTTATTTCACAAGCCCAAACATCATGTACAAAGAAAATTGGGGGTCGAATGAATTGAAAACTAGGGGTTAGAGGACCAGAGTGTGGTTAGTGCTTCTTCAGTAGCTTATCATGAATTAATTAATAAAATGGACCTTATTAGGATCCTTCGTAGTGTAGGAATCTGTAGAACTCTTTTCTATGAGTCAAAAAGTTTTTTCAGATATGCATCAGTTTGCTTAAAATCCAAAGCCATGGTTGTCATAATACTAAGACAATTCCCATAAGATGAAAGTAGTTAAGGTCTAGCGGTCTTAGTTATTACGTGCTCTAGCCCTGATTTTCTGAGCATGTGAGTTATGTAATCAGAGCTTTTAGCTGAATTAAGGCTCATATGAGCTTATCAAGGTATCTACTAGGACTCACACTTTATTCTGCAATACATGAATACAAAAGTGCATGCAGCGTGGGCTGCTTCCCATGAAATAAGACAATGGGGAGTGCCCATGGACAAATGATATGTGATATTATAAACAATAAATGGAGGGAGGCAAGAAAAGATTACAATTGGACTCTCTGTCTGTAACTAACTTATGTAAAATCCATACCAGTGTACCGTTCACCCATTTGACGGTGCCTTTGGTCTCAGAATGGTAGGATGTAGATATTATCCCTCTTAGGCCCTTTATATCATTAATTTTAAAAACCAATTGAGATGTAAATTCGTTATATTTTACATCAACAGAAACTGGGGCATCCAGGATTATAAATAACATCTTATAGAAAAAATTAAGCCAACGTTGTGAGACCTAAGTCTCTGATACTTTGGCCTTCGCCCATTTTGGTTAGGTGATCAATGGCTACGATAATATTAAACTGTTAGGATTATTTGCCAAGGACCCCACAACGTTCATAAAAAAAGTGTGCTAGGTAAAATTGGGGTTAAACAAAAGATAAGATATGGATTTATAGAGCGCTTCAGCTTGACATTTGTGGCAGCAGCTGAGAGTTTCATGGATATTTTATGGCATGGAAACCCAATAATAATAAAGCCATAGTTGTTCAAACATATTCTTATATTTACCATACCAAGTAGTTTTATCAGAAATAATAATTAAATATGTCCACTTGGCAATCAAGGGAACAAAAGAGTTTGCTCAATAAATTTAGACAGTTTTCCATCTTTCACAAAAGTACTTTGTCTTATTTTGTCCAAAGTGCATTATATCCTAATAGCCTTGGTACCATTTTTCTAATAACAATTTTAATAATTATTTAATCAGCTTTATCAGACAGCAAGGCTAAGATAATCAACTGTGAGAGTCTAACCACGTTCTGATGCTTGACTCTGGGTTAGTGTTGAACCTCAGAGTTGTATGTTTAATATTTTCACAGCCAAGAGGGCTAACTGTCTTTTGGGCTCCTTCAGGTTCTGCAACCACCGCAAAGAAGCATAATTTGCTACCACAGTAAAACGCACTCCATGGAATAAATATGAAATTGTTTACAAGCATAAATGACAGCCAGACATTCTTTTTCATTAGTAGTTAATTCCAATCATGTATGTCCAAAGTCAGTCTATAGTAGAAAATGTGGTTTTACCCCCTCATTATTAAGCTGAGATAACACCGCCCCTACAGAATTGAGGGATGCGTCCATATGACTTAATATTTTTACTGAAGTTCTGGTATCAGTATTAACGCTTGGGCTAAGCAAAGCCTTGCTGACCAAAATCTAGCTGATAGTCTCTTGTCCATTCAAATGACACCCCAGTCTTACAGATGAAATAATGGCTCATCTATTTTAATAAAGTTCTTCACAAAATGGTGATAGTAAACGATCATTCCCAAAAATACCTGAATATCCCGCTTGCTACTTGGTTATGAATTTCTTTGATAGCCTTAACCTTACCAGGCTAATGCTGTAAGACTTGTGGCTGTCAATGTCAAACCATATATACTAAAGTTTATCAGGTAATAATAGTACCAATGAGGTTTGATTTTTAAATTGGCCTGAGCCAATATTCATAAAACTTCCTCCAAATGTTGCAAATGGTCCATAAACATTCTGGAAAAAACATTTATATTGTCCAAATATAATAGCTCACAGGAGATTTTTTAAATCCCCTAGTATGCTATTCATAGTACTCTCGAAGGTCTCTAAGGCGTTACACAGCCCCTGCGGATTCCAATGAGTTGATTTAGACCCTGAGCTGTAATAATTGCGCACTTCTCCTGTTCCTATTGTTGGGTTTTTGGCTTAGAAGAAGGGTCACTGGTGCTTTGGGCCTCTAATACAACAATAATTGAGAGGGGCTTCTCTCACCACACATATAAAAATATATAAAACTAAGAATTATAAAAAGGGTTAATTTTTATAGCATTTTATTATGCGCCACACAGGGGTAAAAGAGAGAGTATTCTTATTAATTGATAAAGTTATATAAACTTTGAAACTATCCGTTCATACAGCTTTAAAATTTCCAAATTTAGTAATATGTGATTCAAGCCTATCTAAGCTTTTAAAACTCGTTTCACTTAAGCTGAATCGCTGAATAAGGGATTATTTTGGGGTAAGACGTAACCATGAGGTAAAAACTTAATATATTTGAACCATTCCCCTTTTGTGAAAAATATTTCACCTTTGAAAACACCAGCCACCCCTATAAAAGGGGGTGGTCCCCATGTAGATGCTGGGATGGGACTGGTAGGGGCTGGGGGAGATCCATCCAATGGACGCCCCAGAGTCTGCTGCGAAATTGGAGTAATCTAATTGTTAAAATTAGTTTTAATTTCCCATGCGGTATTCAAACTAGTGTTATCCCAATTTGCGGGGTTCCACCTAGAATTGGTCAGGGACTTTTGGCCAATTTCTTCCTTATTATTTAAATTGAAGTCATTATTTAGGGGACTAGTAAATCTCTGACATTTCCTCTTCTTGGACGATTTGGACCCACAACATACTTATTTTGTTGCTGGGAGGGCAAATGTCTGACATCTCTCTTGGCAGCTCAATACCAATATTCAGAGATTAAATGCATAGTGAAAGATTATTTTGCGCCGCCAAAGCAACCTAGTGCATCATCAATATGGAGAAAAGGGTAGGGATCTTTCTTTGTAACATTGGTGACTTTTTGATAATTTATTACCACTTGATTTTGATCTATCCTTGTTTTTTATAAACAAAACTGAGAAGGCCCAAGAAACCTTAGAGAGTACTAACATTCCCTGCTGCTTAAATTAATCATTTTTTAATTAAAAACTTCGATCAACACTTTTAAATGATGAATAGGGCAGAGGCAAATCAGCAGATGTTTATTAATAACGACCTTGTGTAACCCATTATGTGCACACCCCAAATCATAGTTGTCTAATGCAAATATACAACTATAATTTATAAATAGGCCAGCGCTTGATCCTTTTCAACTTTTTTCAACCCCCAAAGGCGTTCTTTTTTAGTACTAGATGGTCCCAACCCCCCCAAAGGCGTTCTTAAGGTATCAAAAAACATACTGATTGATGCTTGTTATCATCAAGCCAAGTTATTCCAAACTATTACTCATGGATTTTTACCTCTTTAACAGGTAATTTGAACAAAATTGAAGTTTAAAGCCGCTTCACTTGCACAAAATGAAGATACAGGTTACCTATAAGAGCCTGAATTCGCCGTGATCTGGTAAAATAAAACCAGTTGCAACGACTAGCTCTAGATTGGATCAATCAATTTGGGCGACTATCTAACTATAATTTTTTCTGGGGAATGGGTATATTAATTTCGTGCCCTTTATAATCTTGATGCCCTACCATATGGTTAGGGAATAGATAAAGCCGAAGGATTTACCTTTAAATTATATAGTTTTTGTTGGTACTTATTAGTACAGCCACGTAGCCACTGGTATTCAATTGGCACTATACCATTTTGTACACAATGTTAACAAACCCTATTTTAGGGCTGTTGAGGCTGCATCATTCCAGTAAAAGATAGTGGAAGTGTTTTCTCAATAGCTCAAGCTTGTTATCCTCAAAATTAGCTTTAATAACTTCTTTTTAATAAATGAGGTCATAAGTAGAAAGTTGGTATCATTTATGGAACACGATAAACAGAGTGGAAAACATTAGGGAGCCAAAATGCAGCAGTAACGCGCTATTTTCTCCTTCTGAAGTTGTGGTCTGAGGGGCTGGCAGTCCCATAGGTCTTGCAATGATCTATGTCCAGAGCAAGCCAAATTTTCTCACCAGTTGAGTGGACACAATTTTATTTGGTTCCCCACTGTCTGCAGTAGCTCAGCCTTTGAGCTTATTTACAATTATATCAATGTAAGTATACTCAGAAAAATAAGTATTGGTAGAACTTATTGCAAAGCATCCATATTTTCTGCTTATACAAGAAATTTTTAAATCTCATTCCATAGCTGAGTACTGTGTCTCTTTCAAGGCCTTTATAGGTACAGCCACCTTGACCAGTCGACTTTGGGGTCTCACTAAAGGGGAAGAAAACTAAAGTGGTTACAACTATGAACATATGGCTATGATAATACTTCTTCCTCCAACCTGGCGTTACATTATTCTTGCAAGTGGGTGGTCATTGGTATGCTATTAAATGTTGAATCCAGAACCAGCAAAGGCTGCCCAATGTAGTAGCCCGCTTTTCTCATGGAAGAGGGTTTTGGAGATTTATTCTTACCTGGGATTTTTTTAGAAGAGGCGAAAGTAGAAAATACCAAATTTACTCTGCATTATCTATTCCCACTTCATTATCATCCACAGGGTTCACAGAATTAATCTAAGGTTTAGGTTAACTTAGAAAAACGGTAGGCATAATGGCCCAATTTTTTGCAATAACTACAAGTAATCTGAATGTCCTGATCATGGGGAGCAATACCATGGATCCCTTAGTTTAAATCAGGTGTACCAAAGCCCAAGGGTGATGGATAAATGACTTTTGCTTTTTCTTGACCAAAAAAATCTTTAGCCAGCTACTAGGTCTGGCGAGGCAAATCAAATAAACAACAACTTTGTCTTCAAATTGTGAAAAGGAGGGAAAAATCAAAGTTTATTAACTTAGAGCAGAAATAAAAGATTATATGGGAGGGGTCTTGGTGAAAATCCAAACAACCAAGCTTAGATCTATTAAAATAAAATAATTGAGGATTTGGCAGCAGCCCAGCTATCTCAGTTGAATATTGCACTCATAGCATGGATCAGGTTTGAACCCTGAGGTTAAGTGGCTTTAAAGGAGCATTAGTCAACTGTGTAATTTAGGGTTGATCACCAACTTCAATAGTTGTCAAATTTTGTTGGAGATTATCCATGACTGGAGTTTGGGCTATATGGTCAGGTCAGGATCAATTCCCGTCAGCTGACACATATGAATCTACCGTTTGGGTAGGAATCTCAACAATGAATAACATCAGAGATATCCAAGCGAGGGCTATACATTGAAGATAAATCCTTTTTGGTGAAAGGTTTTAATGCTGAAAATTTTGTGAAGCTCCTGATAACTCAAGTTGGTAGCCCCAAAAGTGATGGCGCAATGCCAGAGATAATTTAGCATAAAGGTAATATGTTCTCTTCATTAAAAATGGGAAACACCTGATTTAAATCTTTGTAAGGTTCACAAGCATGTCATAGAGTGCTTTTCACGTCAAAATCATAGCAACAGTAGCACCAGATAATGTCTGTGCTTCCAGATGAAAGTGCTCAATAGAAAGTTTTCATTCTTTGATCAATGTATCCCCCTTTAGGTTGGGAACACCTAGTGCTAAAAAAGGAAAGTTTTCATGGTTTCATCTTTTTTAAAGAAAATGTCAAGGAACTCAGTTTTACAATAGTCATCCGTTCTTCCACACTGAGCTCCTTGATAAGAAGATTCTTGATATTGTGTTAGGTAATGCCATTCTTCTGTAGCTTAAGCATAACTAACTCCCAGCTTTCAGAGTTTAGAGAGCTCATCATTGTTGCCAACTTAGCGTTATCAGATGCTCCGGCCATATTCATCTCAAAGAGTTTAATGAAATTGTGCACTTTCACCTTATTATCAAACTTCAACAAGTCTATAGGGTTGACATCAAATCAAGGATCATGATGGTAGGGCCAAAGGCCCTGCGTTGCTCCTAGATGATTTCCCAAGTTGCGGAGATGAGACATGAGGTAAACCAGCCTTGAACTTCCAGATCAGCCTGGGTCAAAGAGCTTATAAGAACTGGTGTAGGATTACAAGAAAGGTTGTCTGCAGGATGGACCAGAGTTTCAAAGTAATTAATTTAGAATGATTGAGGGGTAAGAAATCTCCAGCTTATCTGGATAAGCCTACACCCTAACGCCAATAATGGAAGTAAAAACCTAAAGGCAATTCCTACATACCCCACGCCTCATCGCCTTAGGTTCACTACCAATGCAAAAAAGTTTGTATTCATCATTATTAATATCAATGGGTTGAGCGCCCAATTGACATTTAAAATAGTCCTACTTAGTAGAAACATGGTGACGTTACACCTTAAAAGGGTTCCTATATTATCAGATTATAGGTAGCAGACAGAAATTCTGCTTTCATGTTGATATTCTTATTTACTAGAGACCTGACCTTTTAGCCCTGGGTTTATCTTCAAGTTACAAAGCCTCCTATATTTAGTACAAGTCTGTATCAGAGTAAACAGCCCTGGTCATATCTGCAATTAAACCATCAAGGTGTCATTGATGAGTTTTTAAATCTATATAATACTTTCACTTTAAGGTAGTGGTCAAGTATTATATCAGAAAGTTAGACAACGTGGCAAATAAGGTCACACCTACTAGGCAAATGTTATTGAAATGGTCTTATGGGCTACTGGAGCGACCATTCATCCTCAGAACTTTGCACTACTTCTACTTGAGGGAAGCCTCCGATGGAGCTACAGGATCTATACTTAATTAAAATGAACTATAAGGGAACTAAATTGTGAGCCCCTTGTAATGAGCACCCCAATGCTGAAATCAGCGCTTAGGCTTTATTAAAGAATTCACAGGTTACTATGATCATAATTTCTAAAGTACTGTTAGAATAAAGTGACCCTAAAAATATTTGCAAAAAGACAACTTTGGTAAGAAGTAGTTTTATCAAATATAGGGGGTGTGGCATAGTAGGGATGGGCATCCCACTATCGCCCCTCACGTCATGGGTTCTAATTTCGTCATGGCAGAAATTACATTTCTGAGCCAAGAGGATATCAATAAATGTGGATTTGCGCACAATGCCTTAGTCTGAAAAAGTGAATCAGTGAAGTTGGATCATGTTATCCCAGTCTATCAGAACATGCACAGGAAGGCTTTACCCCCATTAATTGGGTTTTGTCCTCCACTGCTATATTTTTGCTCCCTACTCCTTATCCCCTCTATTAGTGTGGTATATTTGTCACAAGGTCAGCCCACCTTAAATAAAATTTTTTTATCAAATATAAAAGAGCACTAAGTATTACCTAGTTTTTTCCAAAAGCTCAAAGGTTCACTTTAGTATCTTATTCTTGTGCTAGGTTCTCTTCAGCAACATAGAAAAAGATCCCCTTACCATTGGACTCCCACCAAGATATGCCCCTTCCGCTAATGTTCCTATTGGTGCAGATGTTATATATTATAAGCACTAAAAATGGTAGACTTGCGAAATAATTCTCTAAATTAGGGTAAAGGAGGGAATCACTAGAGATTGAGGTAATTCATCATATTCACAATCAACTTATTGCAATCAAGGCTCTGATTGATGCCATATTAAAAATGGATACTCATATAAAACATTTTATGTTGGCGTAGGGGATAAGATAGAAGTTAGGGATATGTATAATTCTGAAAGGATTAGGTGCCTAAGCCAATAGCCAATGTTAATTAGATTGAGGTAGTAGGATCTTCTGGTTGAGGTTATGTGATCTGATCTGGCATATATCTATATCTATGGTGTCAAGACAAAAGCACCAAAAACAATTTAATACAACTTTGGAAACCCCCTATAAAGTTGAGGTCCACGCGCCTAAAACTCCCTAAGCCATCAAATTTATTGTTAATTATCAGTTAAATATATTATTAAAATATCGCATCAAATGATGGTTGGTCAAACCACTTGCAACAATTACAAGAAAGGTTAGAAATGTTATACCACCAGGAGAATAACTAAGGACTCATTTTCCGTGATACTGTAATTTAACGCAGCTTTTGAAAGCGGCTTGCTATAATAAGACACTAGATGGTCGACTCTTCATCATCCAGTTGTGAGAGTATGGCTCTTACAGCTAAATGAGAGGCGTCTGTAAATAGGATGTTGGGCTTTCCATAGTCCAGATGTCATAAAATCGGTCTTCTCTTCAACAAATCCTTTATTGTCCCAAAAGCAGTTCTCTGCTCTATTCCTCGCAAATAAAGGGGTTTTGGAAAGCAACTGGACAAGAAGCTTGGTGATTTGAGCGAAATTAGGGATAAATTGATGGTAATATTCCATTATTCAAGAAGAACACCTATGTCTTAAAGGCTCTTTAACTCAGGCGTCTTGTCAATAGCTTCAACCTTATCATATAAGGGTTGGATTCTTTTCATGATATGGTGTGGCCTAAGAACTCCAGTAACTGATGGAAGAAGGTACACTTCGCAGGTTTTAGTTTGATATGGTTTTCTCTTAGTCATTAAAAACTGACTTAAGATGGTCCAAATGATTAGTAAATGTTTCTGAGAGCAGTGTTAAGTCATCCAGATATATAATCAAACAGCTTCATCTGAGATCTTATATGATGTGATCCATTGACCGTTGAAATGAGATGGGAGCATTTTATAATCTGTGATGAAGCCTGGTAGGTTGAAATAATCCTTCAATTCATATCAACGCGCATAATTCTTGGTACTCTGGTGACAGATCCATCTGCCAATAGCCACTGGCTAGGTCCATCGTAAAGAAAAAATTTTGAGCTGGAGATCCAAGAAAAGCATTGTCAATTTGGGGAATCAAATAGATTTTCTTCTTAGTGAGGCTGTTTAGCTTCCTATAATCCATCACTATTATGTGACGACCATTTCTTATAAGTAACATTGGGGATGACTATGTACTCTGTGATAGCAAAAGTTAGCTGGCGTCTAAATAATTTCTTCAGCTCGGTCTTCATGTGTTGCTCCTTTACCTTTGACTTCCTATATGGCTTCAATTGTATGAGAATTGAATCTCCTATGTCAATACTATGTTCAGACTCTCATGTAGCCATAGCTAACATTTTATGTAAAGAAAAATCTTGATAGTCACAAGTAATTGATGCACTTTCTCAAGTTCCACCTGATTTAACCTATTTGATAATTGGAATTAAGGTATGGCACAAATTTAATTATTGGTGGGTAGGCAAAAAAGATGATTACCAATAAATTGTAGCTAGTCAATTTCATTAATGAGAAGTAAGTGACTTTTCCCAATTTCTTGGATTCTTCTTGACTAAAATTTTTTTGGATGTTTAAATTTTTAAGTATTAGCTCAATGGGATGCGGAAATCTAGATCAAGGACTCATGTTAAAAATCTTGTTATAAATCCGCTTACTACATTGACACTAGTAATATGCAACAAGCAGTTCAGGGGTAAACTCAAAGTTATGTTGTTGAAAAACACTTTTTGTTCTCTTGGTTTAAAAATTACTTCTTGCTAACATAAGATGGTATGTCTTCTGCTGCATCTACTGAGGTGGGTAGTCTTTACATATTCTTTCAATGGTAGAATATTGCAAAGGTAAAGCAAAAATAGGGGGTAACTTTTCTTTCTCATTGCAAACACTTTTGCAACCTATTCAATTCAAGACTAAATCTAGTTTGATAATCTCATAGAGGAGATTAGTCTGTGCCCATGTCTGGGAGCAGTTGGGCAAGCAAGGCAAGAGGAGCAGGCGGAAGGCCCGCGGCCTCTAACGTTCAAAAACGCCCCAGAGAATCTGGCAGAATAGAAAAAAATAAAAAAAACTGGCGGTCACAATTTCCCCGGAGATACTCATGTGGCAAGCACGATGCAACCAGTACATCAACACGCCATATTCCCAGCCACTTTTGTTGGTGGAATTCAGAGTCTGTGTGTATCTGGACATCAAAAAATGGCCCTATGGGAAAAATTTTGTGAAGATGTACACAAAATTTTCCTGACCGCGGTGTACATTGAACCTCACTCCATGTTGCGCGGTTGGCTGGACCTAGGTTTCAAAAGCAAAATAGCAGCAGACGAGGCTGCAGCGGTGCACATAGTGGTCGACCTCCCCGAAGGGCAATAGGTCATCAAAACTAAATGCACCAGATGGACAAAATCAAACCAAATATTCCTCACGTTTGACTTTTTGCCTACTACGGTAAAACGTGACATTTTGGAGCAACACCTGAAAGATGGTCTCACCATATATGACGAAATACAATCTTTTGAAATGCAACGTTTCATGCTAATGCCAAACCTGTGCACCGGCAAAGCCATCGCAGTTCTGACCCCAACTGAGGAGATCGTGAAGGACCTAACCCAGATCCCACACTCCACCTTTATTGACATCACAGGGCATACCACCCACCTATTCCAAGTAACCGTGGACAGCGCGCCCCCCATTTGCACCCACTGTGATGCATTCAGCCATAAGGCGCATGCATGCCCCATCAAGGAGGGCGTCACATTCCAAGAGCACCCCTTGGCGGCCATGGCCAGCGGAGAGGCGCACTACAAACCAACCGCAAGCACCAAGGAGGCTTTCCCGTGGGGAGCACAAGGCTGCTACCTATTGGTAAAGCCCATCTCCCCGCAGGAGTGGAAGAAGGCCAAGCAGGCCCATAGGGCTGTGGCCAAGGAAGCGGCCAAGGCCACCACCACCATCCCACACTCACAACGCCAGGAGGACATGGAGACCTTTGCAGCGGAAGAAACTTGGGAATCCATCACCCAATCAGATTGGGAGGCCCATGCTGAGCGGGCCACTCAATCTGAGGATCCGATGGGAGATTTGATCTCACCCAATCGCTGCACCCAAGCTCCAGTCAAAACTGACTTGGGACCTATCCCAACCAAAATTTTTTTTTTGCCCCACTCGACGGTGCACCAAACTTATCCGCACCACAAAAAATTTGTCCAATGTTGGGAAAACAAAAAGTGAAGGCCAAAGCCAATGCGACTCTTTCCACAAAAATTAACAAAAACCCCAATAGTGTTGCTGCTAATACCCGCGCTGCTGTGAAAGCCCATGGGGGTCTGGAAGAGACTGGTGGGCCCAGGGGCCCACCCCCTCACACCTAAGGTGCAATGGGGGAAACTTCCACTCTAGGGATGCTGAATATTGCTGGACTCAAGGCCTCCCCATCCCGGGCTAGGAAACTGAGTTTTTACAAAACAATTTACCCGTGGATATCCTGGCCATCCAGGAGTCCCACTGTCCATGAGGTTCCGAGGAAGCTTGGAAAACAATGCTCCTACCATCCCTATCCTTTTGGTCGAAGCACTGTGGGGTGCTAATTCAGAAAAACAATTTTTTCAAATTCACATCCAAAGAAACATTCCTAAATGGCCAAGTGCTCGTTGTCACTTTCTCATGGGCTGACGTTGCGCACACAATCGTCAACAATTATGCCCCAAACGGTGCACATGAGCATCAGGAATTTTTCTCATTGGTCAAATCCCTCCCGCTATCCCCCTGATTCTTTCCTAGTTGGTGACATGAACTGTTGGCTAACCTCACCAACGGACCGGTGGCCGCCCTCACCCCACGCCCCACAGGGTCACATAGAACTACACATTCTAAAAGCCACCCTTGGGTTAATAGATGCGCTGCCGTGACAGGCCCCACTGCTTGAAAACATGACGCATCCCCACATCCACAACGGCCAATTAAGGTCCATGACTCGCATTGACCTTATTCTAATGCCGGCAAAATTCTAACCCCACATCTCCCACTTCAAAACAACAAAAATGGAATTCTCCAACCACTGACTGGTCTCGATAACATACCACTTACCCGTCACAGTTGCAAAGGCCCCACATTGGTGCAAAATCCGCCCCCCTGAGCTTGCGTCGCCAGGATTTTCCATGTGGGTGGAAGAGGCAACTTTGGCAAAATTGTTTGTTGCACCATTTTTCGCGGACCCCATTTCCACATGGGCAACTTTCAAAGAAGACACCATCTGCCACTATCGCCATCTCTCCTCCAGATGCTCATGAGCCACATCAGCAGTTATATCGTGCACGCTGGCAGAATTGGCCCACTTGGAGTCCAACATTCCAGCCACAGGATATAGCCCTGCATGGGGCCGGAAGTGGGCGGAGGCAGCCGCCCACCTCAACGCACTTGAAAGGCAACACAAACATCGGGTTTATGTCCAATACAGGGCCACACGCATCACTAAAGGTGACAAGTGCACTGCATACTTCTTTAAGTAATTTTTTGTACCATGCCAGAGTGTGGCCTGCACACAGGTGCGAAGATCGGATAATTCCATTGCGGAGACACCGGCCAAAGTGGCAATCAAAATGCAAAGATATTACTCTGAGTTATACCAAGCTAAACCAATTCAGCAGGCCGAAATGGCGGAATTTCTCAACCGAGCTCATATCCACACTGTTTTCTGGATACCCGGAAATAATGAGTTTAATTACTCCAAACGAATTATGGACAGCCATTCACGGTGCGCCAAACCAAAAATGCCCAGGCCCAGATGGCATTCCATATGAGTTCTACAAAAATTATTTTAAATATATATCCCCATTGCTGCTAGCCTCACTCAACCAAAGCCTGTTGGAAACGCGCCTCCTACCAGGAGGACATGAGGCCTTTACAGTCACACTCTTCAAGAAAGGGGATAGGCTAGACTTAGCCAACTGGCGCCCCATTTCTCTAACAAACACAGACACCAAAATTTTAACAAAAATCATGGCTAACCGTTTAGGGACTGTAGCATCTGCCACCATCTCCCCAGAACAATTTGATTTCATCCCCAGAAGGTCGATTTGGGATAACGTGCACTCTGTGGCTAATGTGTGTCAGTCCACAGCCTCTGGGGCACTGGTATTCTTGGACCAACAAAAGGCCTATGATAGAGTAAACTGGGAATACCTAAGGGCCTGCCTCCATCAATTCCGCCTACCTCCCCGCTTCATTAACTGGGTGATGCTGCTCACAGAATCTGCAACAATGGCATTGCGTGGCCCAGGCTTCCTAACGGAAGTAGTCTGCCCTCAAAGGGGCCTGCAACAAGGGGACCCCCTCAGCCCACTCTTATACAACTTCAGCCTTGACCCACTACTGCGAAATGTGAATGCCCAACTCACTGGGGTCCATGTGCCAGGCCAAACCCCAGTCAAGATGATGGCATTTGCAGATGATTGCGTGGTGGGGGTGTCTAATAACAAAGATGCACGTGCGCTTGAAGCCCTCATCCAGGAATATTCCCGGGTAAGCAACGCGGCACTGAATGCCTCCAAAACTGAAATAATCCTCCTTGGTCGGTTTCAGAACTGCTGGGCCCCAGCAAGTAGTTCCCAACCCGGCCCATCTGCTCGCCCACGTCCACGCCTTACTAACTCAAAATACACCGCTCCACTGGTGCTCCCCTTTGTGCCACGACCTACCATAGGACCGGTACGCCATCTGGGCGTGTGGTTGGAGGCAGGTGGATACGCGTCAGCAGTAATGGAGTGCCATATACTGGACAACGTGACAAAGCGAATCGCCTCTCTCAGAGCCCACCCTACTACCCTCACTGGCAGGGTTGTTCTTGCCAACTCTATGCTCCTATCCAAAGTCTGGTTTGGAGCCCACGCCATCCCCTTCTCACCAAGCTTCTTCAAATCCCTGTATGCTTTGCTGAAAGGATGGCTTTGGTCAGGCCGCCCTCCACCAGTATGGCTAGAGGTCAAGTTTGGCCCTCATCATCAAGGTGGCATGGGCCTGCTTGACTTCAAAGCCCATGCTGCCAAGATCCTGGGCACCTGGATCGCGGCCGTCACTGCTATACACTCCCATCCCAACACTGGTCCCACGCAGCCCGCTCCAACTTCTCCTGAGCCTTGGGCCTCAACAATCCATCAAACCCTCACTATCTGATGAAATACCTCGCATCACACACATCGGCCAAAGGTCCTCACAGGACTAAAACCCACTACAAACGAATCCTACTCTCCATGCGAAGCGCAGGGTGGAGAATTCGTATTAGTGGACATACAACCCGAAGAGGCCTCCCCTCTCCTCAGTTCACACAAGAGGTACAGGGGCTACCCATCCATGATGGCGTGATCCCCATTCGACCCCATGTCCTATCCAGGGTGGACTACCTGGACATGATGGACATCCCTTATTCCACTGAGACCCAAAATACTATCTGGAAATACGCACACCATCCTCTGTTGCAGCCTCAAGTCCACTCCCATGTGTGGCGCTGCCTGAGGCAGGTGTATCGTACAGCTGAGCGCTCTAACGCTTTACACTCATCCTGTGTCATGTGTGGCCAGTATGGAACGCTGTTCCACCGCCTAAAGAAGTGCCCCACCTCTAAAGTGATATGGCGCGAAGTCCAACGTCTTCTGGGCCAGGATCAAACGCATCCCTTCAGTCTGTCAAGAAATATGTTTGCTTCATCAATGGCCTCCCCCTCCCACCCTCCCTCCATGCTCTGGTGGTTGCAATCGCCATGTGGCCTATCCACACAAATTGTCTTGGATCCATCGCTGGCTCCATCCCTGCCCTCCCTGAAGCTGTCCACAGATTCCGGTCTCATTTGGTGGACCACTTTCAAGCGTGGATGTTTGGATATCTCCCACCACGTCGCCGACAGCTGGTCTCCTCCTGGTTCCCAGTCTGGTTCATCAAATCAGACCCCTTCCTCCACACGTGCTCAATAGTGGATACGACCCTTTCACACGTTCTCTCCCCCTCCCCATAAGTGGCGTTCCCGCTGGCAACAAGAGATAGCATCGCTTCTCTGGGGTGCCTCCCCTGGTACTAAGTTTTGTCTCGTCTGAGTCATATTCGGAAGTGTCTGTCCCATGGTCAGCCTTCCCCGCAATAAATTTAAAAAGCAAAAATAGGGTACTTGACTAGAACTAATTAAACCTTCTTTCTGGAGTCTTTTTTTTAGTACTAGATGGTCCTAACCCAAGGGGGAAATTCATTGATGTTTATTGAATTACGCCTGGGCTCCTAAGAGCCTGAGGCGAGGGAAGGGGAGGGAGGAGGCATCGAGAAAGGGAGGGGGTTTGCGCGCCAGAGCCGTGCTGCAGTGACAACTGAGCGGGGGAGGATTGGAGACATAGTGCAGACCTTCAGGGCCATCTCAAAGTGTACCTGAAAGTGGGTGATCATGTGTGGAAGGGTCCACACCTGCTGGTCAAAGGCAGCACGAAGGAAGGAGTTATGGATGGTCCAGATGGCTGTGGCATAGGCGAGGACATGGAGGGGTCGGTGGCAACCAGGCAATGTCTGCTCAAACATGAGGTCTTGCACAGGGTGTCCAGACCAGGGCTGAGCATGGAGGAGCTCGCGGGCCTTTGGCCAAAATGCGGCGACACCTGGACAGGTGAAAAAACGATGGAGGTGGGAGTCAATAGGCTCCACACAGCAGGGGCAGTTTCGGTGCTGGAAGGTAGGGCCAGTCTGGTCCCCTGTCCTGTTTGAACAGTGGAGTACCCTCCATAAGGTGTTGGACACCTTTGCTGACAGGATGGGGTGATAGACATCCTTCCACAATTCCTTAAGGTCAAATCTCACGGAGGGAGGAGCTCAAGGAGCCTTGGGCGTATGGGAGGACGATCTTGGGGGTTGAGGCGAGTTGTGACAACTTGTACATTGTGCACAATTGCATGGCGACGGGGGCTGAGGCCAGGGTTTTCCCTTCTGTATGGGAAGGCATGGTGGATCCGCGCGCCTACTCGTTTCAGGGCAAGGAGAGCCTTGTTCCAGTAGGGGATGAGGATGGTTTTAGGCGATGGCCTGGGTGGTTTGTGAGCCACTCCCCTAATGAGGTCAGAGATGCTCTAGGAAGACCCAGAGCTGCTGACACTGACTGGCGGAGGGCGGGCGCCCATTGGGGCATGGGGGTCGCGTCCCAGCAGACAATCGGCCATAGGAACTTCAGGAAGATTGTGGTGGCGTGGGATCGCGTGTCCAGGAAGCCTAGGCCTCCTTTATTGCAGGGTCGGGAAATGGTTGAGAGGGCCATTAGTGGATGGTTTGAGCCCCAGATCCAACAGCGGAGGAGTACATTGAGCCGCGTATAAAAGGCTTCTGAATGGGCAGACGTGCGCTAGGAACCAGACTTTGGAGAGGAGGAACACATTGGCCATCAGAGCTCGACCCTGGGGGTTATGTGCCGCCGGTTCCAGCTGGCAATCCTGGAGTTAACTGCTGCAAGGAGCAAGTCCTCATTGTCTTTTAGCGCAACTCCTTTTTGGTTGGTGAGAACGCCCAGGTGATGGAAGGTACCGCGCTCTGGTTCAATACCAAATGGTGGGGGGAAGGTGGGGGAGCCGACCTGTACAACTGTTGTCTTGGAGGTGTTGACCATGGCGTTGGACGCCTTGGTGTACCTCTCAATGGTCACAGCAGCGAGGGCAACATCCCCAGGGCAGCTAAATGCAATGGCAGTGTCATCTGCAAATGCCATGGTGCGTGTGGGGGCTTTACCTGGGACCAGAATCCCTGTTAGCTTGTCCTGTAAGGAGGCCAAGAGGGGGTCAAGGGTGATGTCAAAAAGGATAGGGCTCAAGGGGTCCCCTTGCTGGAGACCTTGTCCAACTGGTACTGCCACTGTAAAACCCATTGGCGCCAGGACTCTGGTGTGGAGCTGTTATAGAGCGCTGATATCCAGCGCCTAGCTGCGGGTGGGAGATGGAAGCGGGCCAGGGAAGCATCAATATACTTCCAGGCTACCCGATCATATGCTTTCTCCATATCCAGGAGAGCCACAAAGCCATTTACCTTACGAGAGTTAGCAGTCAAAGTCACGTGAAGGTCATTATAGTTGTCCCATAACGACCTCCCCGGAATAAAACCGTTCTGGGATGGGGAGAGGCGAGGTGACACCCATTTGGTGATGCGGTTGGCAAGAAGCTTCGTGAAGAGCTTGTGGTCTGTGGTGATCAACGCTATGGGGCGCCAGTTCGCCAGGTTCTCACGGTCTGACTTCTTGTGAATGAGGGTCGTGATTGAGCCTCTGGAGTCGGGGAGGACCTCGCCATTCACCAAGTGTGCAGCGAAGAGGTCGCGGAGGGTTCTGGCTATCACTTCAGGTTCCAGAAGGTACACCTCAAAGGGTATTCCGTCTGGGCCTGGGGCTCTAAGCCGTGGGGATTTCAGAAGAGTTTCCATCACCTCCTGGATGGAAATAGGCGCCAGTAGAGCCTCATCAGCCCGTGGGTCAATGGGCGGCTCTGGAGCCCGCCACAGGAAGTCTTGGATGTCCGATGGGTCCACCTGGGTGGCATGGAAGAGGCTGGAGTAGAAGCGGTGTAGTTCCTGCGTGATTTCCTCCTTATCTGAAGTGGTTGTAGTGCCAATCTTCAGTGCAGTAATATCCTGCGCTGTTGACCGGGCTTTCTGTTTCTGAAAGAAGAAGCGGGTGGGGCGTTCCCATTGAGCATAGTAACGAGAGGTTGTAAAGTTTGCTGCCCGTTCTTCCTGCAGTGTGAGCTCCAAGCGGAGTGCTTCCTGCGCCGCTTCCCAGTCTTCCAACCATCTGGGAGAGGGCGAAGGCTGGCAGTTTCGCTCTAGATGTCTGATTCTGGCTTCCGCCCTTTTGACTCTGGCGCGAGCTGTAGTCATCTGGGCTTTGGCACAGTTTTAAGCAACGCGGGTGATGCCCTCCTTGGTCACCGCCCATATAGCCTTGTGGTCAAGCAGGTGGGGTGGGGGGAGGTGAGAGTCTCCCGGATGGTCATAGACAGCTTCTCCTTAGTGAAGGGGTTGTTGAGAAGAGCTGGGGCAACCCTAGGCCAGAACCTACGCGACGGTCTAAGTGTGGTGGTGAGGACAACGGTGAGTGACCTGTGATCACTCAGATGGTTGTCACGAGAGATGGGAGAGGAGACGCGGCCAATTAGCAGGGGGCCAATCAGTGCCATATCTATGCGTGACGCTGACTGGAAAGCTCCTCCATCATACTGGATCCTAGTCATGCAACCTAGGCCAGACGCGGAGGGTGGAAGCGCATCTATAAAGCCGCTCAGGCGAAGGAAATCCTGGAGGCGACTTGATCCAGGGCGTTCCATTGCTGCAGGGGGTAAGAGTCACGGACACGACTTATGGTTGTGTTGAAATCTCCTAAGAGGACTGTATTCCGTGGGAGATTGAGTTGGAGGAGCTCTTCCAAGAGCCGATTTTGCTCCTGACCTGCATTAGGCAGGTAGATGCTTGCAGCGAAGAAGGAGAAGTCAGGAGTGGTGAGTTTGGCCAGTATGAGGCGGCCACCTAGATATTGTGAAAAAGAATGGGTTTTAACCCGGGGATTCAAAACAATAAGGGCGGCATGGTTTGTCCAGAAGGAGTTGCCTCCAAACTGTTCATTCCATGCAGATTGTTCGTGGGGGAGGATATGGGGCTCCTGGACAGCAGCGATGTCAATTTTTGCTGACCTGAAGTTTCAGAGGAGGCGGGCTCTCCGCTTAAAGTCCCGCAACCCATTTGCGTTGATGGATTGCAGGGCCAGGGTGCTGCCATGGGAACTCATAGCTGTTCCCCTCCATGTCCTGGGGGTTGCCAGCGCTTAAACCTGCTGCTGTGAGGCGGCTAGTTTTGAGTCCTTTAGCTTGACTATTAGCTGCAATCCGTGAGGAGCGTCGAGGGTTCTGAGGGGAAGGAGAGGGTGGGGGGCGGAGGACCCAGTAAGCCAGCCTAGGATGCTGCCCCCGCTCCGTTGCAGGGGAAGGACCTGAGGGTGCTCAATGGTGACCTCCGCGGTGTCCCCATTTGATGAGTCTGAGTCCATATTCACTTCCTCCAACACTGCAAAGGATCCGCGCGATATGGACTGTGGGGTTGGGGTAGGACTCTTTGAGATGGCACTTCTACCGCAGGCCGCGGGTTGCCAGTCCATGCTGGTGGGCATAGCTCCATTGGGAGCTGAGGGTTGATGCGATAAATCACTGGTGGAGGTTGGTGGGGGTGCCACGGAGCCCTGAGTGGGGGTGGCTGACGAGGGGCACCCTGTGGGAGATGCCTTGCGCTTGGTGAGAGAGGGAGTTGACTCTGGGAGATTGGAGGGGGTGCCCATTGGAAGGGGGGCATGAGCGCGAAGGTATCCCATACCAATAGTGGGGTTAGCTGTTTCAACTGCTAGGCGTAAGGCCTCAGGGGACAGGTCTTGAACGGGAACCCATTGTGTGGGTTGTGGAATTGCTGCTGCAGCCACGTGGGATCGTTTTTGGCCTGGTTTAGGCCCCTGGGTGGTGGCTAAAAGGGCTTTTTTCAAGCTGTGCAGCCACTATACAAGTGTCCAAGGGCGTTACACCATGAACACCGGGGGCGCGCCTGATCAGGGTCGACAAAAAAGATCTCAGGGCATGCCCCAACTACCGCCACACGAGGAATAACCTCAATGTTGCGGGATACAGTGGGGGAGGGGATGAATGACGCCCTAGCAGTGCGAGCTCTTTTAGTGGGAGCATAGTAAGAGGGGACGCTAAAGTCCACTGAAAGAACAGACCCAAACTCCATTAAACCACGATGGAGTGCCAGTTTAAGAGACTCAGGATCAACAGTCATTGGTAGGCTGGAAAAAGTAACCCATGAAATTTTCTCCAGGTGAGAGCGTGTGTGGGAGATGCGAAGAGATCCGCGTGGAATAATGACCTGGAGGGTGGCAGCATGGTCAGCAAGGGCAGCTTCAGTGAAGCCCACATCGATGTAGTGGCCCTCCACTGATTCATGGATGGTGGTGTTAATTGGGAATGTCTCCGCAATCGCTGCAAAGTATGAGAAGTAATCCTCTGTATAGAATTCAACAGGGTTATGCCCATAATAAAGGCGAATTGCGTGGGAGAGGGTTGAGCGAGGTAGAGCTTTTTGCGCTCTAGTTTCGGCCCATTTCTTCTTAACATCAGCAATAAACGCCACTTCACGGGGATCAGCTTTGGGTAGCGTTGGTGCCAGAGGTTTTTGCCACGCCCCAGTGGCTCCTTTAGTACGTTTGTGTTTGCTTTGGGCTGCAATTGCGGGTTGAGTGTGAGCTGGTGGTTTGGACAAGTTTGCAGAGTTCCCTTGTTACTGGAATGTTACAGCAGTTGCTGGCGTTATATTAAATTGAGGGGCGGTTTTTTGGGCCTCGCTAAATTGGGGAGGCCCATCCAGATTGGAATAAACTCCAGCCAGTTGGGAGGAGGTAGATATTTCATCACCATCCCAATCTATTTGGGTAAATTTAGCCCGAGTATTTGCTGTGATTCTTGGGCAAAACTCATTGGCTGATTGGTGAATTGGTCGTTTTCAGCATATGGAGATAAAGTGCCGACTTGAGAAGTGCCTATTACGGGGTTTAAATGGGACGGGTGAGATTGGAACTGGTGTGAAGTTCCAAAATCCGAACCATTTGTATCCTCATTGGGAAGAGTAGATTGTCCCAATTTGGTGCTTAGTGAACCAGAATGTGCGGCTAATCCAACCTTACATCTGAGGATTTGGGGCCAGGTAGCTGGGTATCGCCCCTCATGGAGGGAGCCAGAAACAAGGCGTCAGCAATAATAGATGGGGCTGAATTAGCTGACACAATGGGGGAGGTGAATGCCTGGATGGGCTGAGTTGCATTCGACTGAGCAGACGCCATTAAAACAGCGTGAGTGATGGCCTCCTTGGTTGGAGGGGGCCCAGCAGGTTGGTGGGAGGCAGCGCACACAGAGCTGTTAGGCGTGCAGGTTGCAGAAGTGCGATCAGGTGAACTGGCGCTAGTTGGAGTAGCTCCAGGTTGGGGGGTAGTGCTTGCTTTCATGGCTGCTGCTTGAGAGCGGGTGATTCTGGTTGACCCTGAGGTGGGTAACCGAGGGTTGCTTCGTTTGAGGGGTGGTGCTGGCTCGTTTGGCATAGCCTGCGGGTTCTTTTGCGGGGTTTCCCACCATATTTGCTAATAGTTTTCGTAAATCTCTTTAGTGGAGCTAAATTTCAGGCTGAATTGATTTTCGAAAAGTGATGCTTAGCAGAAAGAGATCGTTCTTTCTGGAGTCTTTATTATCCAGTACAAGGAGATATTTATGGTTGAAAAGTGACGAGTATCCGTCTTTTTAGGTTTGTAGATCTATCATATTCAATCATAAACTGCATCTAAATAATTACTTCATAAAGGCTTTTGTGAAAAGCAACTGCGGGAGCTGAGTTTACTAACTTACCAACTTGGATTGGAAGAGATGAGTATGAACCTATTGCCTTGGTGTTGTTAAGAATAATGTTTTTATACTCTTAAGTGTATTTAAAGGCAGTTGCAAGCTGACATTTTGATGATATGGGATGAGACAACATTTCTAGGAAATGGCATATCTAAGTTAGCATATCTCAGACCTTCTGGATTGACACATTCATTCAGGTACTGGTTCCTCCAAACTTTGGCGTGAGGGCTAACACCTCTTTAAAGAGAAGAATGTTTTATCAAGTGTTTTGGGCAGCCTCAAGATACTTTTTCTTAAGGGGGTGAAAGACGAGTTGGTAGGACATATGGCTACAAACCTGTAGATTGCGGGTTTGATTACCAACCTTTGCACATCAATTGGGGTGCCAACCAAAGGAAGCTTTTGGCGGTTAGTAGTTTTAATAACATGAAAACCTTACCCATGACATAACCAGAAAAATTCAAAGCTGAGCTGGAGGGGGAAACTTTCTTTGATGGAGTTGACCCTGCTTAGGCTTCATGTATTTCTTTCTTTCTTTCAGTAATGCCTGTCCCCTGGTCAGTTTGCCTCAGTTAAATATAAGATAATTTTTCTTGATCTCCAGGAGACTGTGTATGCATAAAATGAGTCGGATCAACAGAAAAGGTATTTATAAGCATCTCTGAATCTATCAAATAGTCTGGGGAACCTAATAACCTTATGAGATAAGTGCTTTCTGGAACCTAGGCATCATCTAAATTTTTTGGGATTCATGTGGTCCAAAATGGCAAGATTAACGGGTGAACCTATAAATATTATAACTTATGCCTTAATAACTCACTTCAAAAGCGTCACTGGAATCATTCTTAATGCATATTAAATGAGATATCAGAAATGTATCGTCTTCAGGTATTTTGGGTCAGGTGGCTTTAGAGGTACTTGAAACTATCCTGACCCTTTTTTCTGCTTGGAGAGGGCAGGGATATTTTCAAAACACGTATCTTCAGAATGCTTGTTCTTGCAGTAGTTACACCTTAACTTATTCTCTTTATTAATCTTTTAAAACCTACATTATATACACTCTGGGTTTCAGAAAGGCCTTTTGGGAGGAGTCAAGTTTATATATATTATTCACATTAAATAAGAATTCTTTGATGTTTAAGATAAAATTAAAGCTTCATTTGGCAAATGTGACATGTATGGATAAACCATGTTACTATAAAAACCAAAAACTATGGGATCTATAAAATCGTCCATTGTAAGCTTTTTTGAGGTCCACAACATTTGGGCCTCTTTATAAAAGCAATTTGCGAATTTAGCCATAGTTTCATTTTAACATAGCAAATTTTCGCGTTTTCTCCCTCAAAATGGGTTTCTGGTCTATAAAAATATTGATAAAATGGCTGATAAGGCTGCAGCTGCCACTGCCACCACCCTACTTCACCAGCATCTTCATGGGGCGATGGAGACCCTTATTGAGGGTACCCTTATCCCCAGATGACTCATGATTTTGAGGAAGATGCAAAGTAGAAATTGAGGAACTTGCTTTTAGTGCATGTCGCGCTTGCATCAACACAGAAAAACTTCTCTATTCAACCCCAAGTATCCCAAAACCTGCTGGCGCATAAAGTCGTTCACTTGTGTGCCTGCTCTCATCACTTTCACTGAGCATCAACCTGATCAATACGTTTAGGCTTTGGGCACTGCTAGCCTCATTAATGAAGAAAACCCACAATTATACCTCCTTTAGCCACATGTTGCTGATGCTCCTACCCCAATTTGTCTGCCACGGTCTGCCAGCAAAAGCAGGCGCTGTATAAAAGTTTCCCCAAAGCTTCCACACCTTCTGATATGGCTTAATAGGCTGTTATCTAAGGTGCCATAATAACGTTTTTTCAGATAATTCATTTGTTTGGCCCGTTTGTAAATAAACATGCAAGCGGCTCCCCCTTTTGGGTTGAGCGCCACTAGTGCTAAAAGGAAACATAGCACAATTTTTATAAGCCTGTTTCTTCATACCCAAGCTTTTCTTATATCAAAGTTCTTAATTGCACTTCTTTCACTTCTCTCCAAATGTGAAGGTCATCCATATGAGGTACTATAACCTTTTGAGACATAAAGCTAATAGAGATAAAAATATGCTTATCCTTTTAATAATCAGATGCAACTTTACATCACAGCTTCATAGATTCAGAGGAAAAATAATACTACTTTTGCCAGGTGTAACTTAGACTTGAAAGTAGGTTTAAGAAAAGTGGCCTCCAGTCTTATGACGTCGTTTAAAAGAGATTCAGATTCAGCAATTTTGCTACAAGTGTCAATTTTTTAAGTTAACGCATAATTTGATTTATTTGATCCTGCAAAGGCTTAAGATGTTGCTCCATACCTTTTAGTACTAGTGGTTATTAAACCAAAAGGGGTGGTCCTCACACATCTTTATTTTTTGTAAGCTTAACAAAGAGATGGTAAGATATAAAATACTGACATGGTGCTTGGCGTTGACCTAAGCATCTATATTAGAAGGGGAAGAGAGATTGGGGTTTTTTGTCCAGTGCCAGTTTTTTAAGGGGGTGGGCAAAGGCAGACAAAAAGAGGGTTGGAGCAATGTTGCTCCATTTCCTTCAGTGTAAATATTGCCGTGGCATACAGCAGATTTGTTCTTTCTTTAATAATGACTTTATCATTCTTCAAGTTTTAGATGCAGATGTCCAGATCGTGAATTTGTTAGTGAAAGATGAGAGTAACTTTGCAAAAGCTTGTTCTACACTCTCATACCTCAATGCGCCAATTCAAGTCCTGCTTGCTCTCTTTGAGTTTGGTGAATAAATGGAGCTTGTTCTTTTTGGATTTCAGATCTTCTGTGAGAGGGTTCCAGCGTTACTCATCTTTGTTCAGGAGGCGGTAGACTTGATTAATTCCTCTCAACTAAGCGATTTACCTCTCATGTCGCTCTCCAATTTGTTGAGTCATTCAGTAATTAAAAGAGTAGATGCCTGAGTCTCATGGGATGCCAGACTGCTCAATATGGGATAGATAGAGAATATTGTTTTGAGATATTGATGAAGTCTCTAAGGTTGATGAGCCTTTTGCTCATCAATTCATCATAGGACTTGCTCTAGCTGGGACTTGGAGAGGGCGATCTATTCTTTCTTTTGATGACAGCTGGTAGAAGATTAAACCTCCATTTTTCTATGGGCATTGATATCTTATCTTTGGAGCTCTTGATCATAGGCGACAAATAATATTTTTAGTATTTTTCTTTGAATTAAGATGTACTTTTGGAGAAGATTTATAGCTTCCTATACACAATTAATGTCACTGTAATTAATGAGCCTTTTTTATGGAGTCGAATGATGAAGGAAAGGTTTGCTTCAATTAAATGGCAGATTTCCCCTACACTTTGTGATGATAAATCATATACTTGTTCATAAGCAACCAAATAATCCCTTGGGTATTGATATGATGATGGGGTTCCTCATTATGAAATCCTACCAAAATGTACAATATGATAGAGCGCAGGGTGTAAGAATAACATTATATAGAGTGATATATTTGCACCTGATCCAGAGCTCTCTGGGAGAGCACTGAATTCATGTAGTTTCACAAGGGTCCTGATTATGGCAGATGCCCTTTTGCGGCTGACTTTTCTCCTTGGTAACGACTACAAAAATTAAGTCTCAAACTCCTGTCTTTGAAAATTTATACAATAATATTCTGGAATCTCCTTAGGAATATTTTGGGCTTACTAAATGTGATGATTGGCGGACTTGCCATTCAGCCATCTTCCTCACCATTTATGATGTGCACCCATCAAATTACATTAACAATTAGGTTATCTTACATGATGCGATCAATTAGGTGCAGGTATCATTAAGCTTTGGCTGAGCGATAGTATTGAGCACTCGCCTGATGGGATTCTCATTTTGAGCTTGATGGTATCAGGGAAGTGACAAGTTAAGTTTAAACTAGCCTGCCAGTCTGGTTGCCCAAACACCCAGAAGGCAAGCCCAATTGCCAGAGGCACTGCAGCTTTTTTGACGCTAAGTTGAACTGAGATTTCAATAGCGCGCACCAATAGGTCATAAATGTTATTAAATCCCAGCAGCAAACCAAGCTATCACAGCCCCAGGGCCTGAGGTTTTTGGAGCTGGAAATACAAGGATAAGAATTGGGGTTTGAATCTTGTAATAGGGAAAAAATTGAATTTGGGAAACGTATTTTTATTAAAGATAAAGAAATAAAATCAATCGTCAATTTTCTCAGTGTGTTATGATTTCTTAAAAAAAGATTGATTTGGGGAATAGCTTAGACAAGCTCAGAATTGGGGCCCTCAAGAGCTTAACCTGAAGAACATTGAGCAAGGGGAAAACAAGTTATTTAGAATTAACTTTGAAATTGTCAGCGGTGGGCTGATTCAATGTCAGTTTGTCCACAGATGCGCAAATTACCAATTTTCTTTGGTTACAATAACTAGAGCAATAGCATCTCACATGATGAGCAGCGGGAACCTCCCAAGGCCACCCCACATAGGGGAAGTCTTATGAATTCAGGAATGGGTTGGGATGCCCAACCTGCATACACCCAATTGCTCCAGGGTCCATTGGACCAAACTAGAACTATTGGAAGGGGGTTATAATACTTCCAGAGAGGTTTCAAGCTTAAGTCAGCATTTCCATAGGCTTGATGCCATTGGCGAGTCCCTCTGACGATTTGAATTTAAGAGCATCCTTCATAGGATGTACACCCCTGTTGGGATTTGTTCCCAATATGTCTGGGGCATGTCTTAATACTACACAACATTTTCAAATGGCCCACTGCCATTGGCAAGCTTTGCTGAGGATTAAACACTAGAGGCTTTAGTTACCAAAGATGTACGCCCTTCAGGCTTTGTTGATGAGGTTTTGCAATTGTTGAATATTAATTTCAAAGATTTACCGCTGTTAATAGTACTTGATTTTTTGCCCCAAGCAGGTGCCTATTAATTGCCAACTCACTGCAGATTCCCTTAATTCGCCCCATTGATTCTTCAGATGTAAGAACTGGGGTTGGGAGCGGAAGACTCAACAGGTATGCCGTCACTCACCGCTCATCCACCACATGAGCAAGATCAACCTAGGGGATAAGGGGGCCACCGGCCTTCTTGGCCCCTTCTTGGATGGGAAAGGGACACCACCCAATCCAAAGAGAGAATTTGCTCCCCACGACGTGCAGATAGTGCCATGGCAAGAAGCCTGAAAATCAAAACTTGAAGCTATCTAAGGCGCATGAACAGTATTTTTTGATGTGCCAATTTACCGCTTAGGTCTATCTGTTAAAGTATCCATCTTATGGTAAGTACTGCAAAATGCACTTATTGATGTCAAGTTTTAAAACTAGGTATAGAATTGACAACGTAACTTCAATATAGTATCTGATAAGGCTTCATGTATGTTACATTTCACAATATAATCTCTATAAGGAAAATGAATGGAAACTAATAGGAGAAATTTTTATGGGAAGCTCTTGGTCAGAAAATGCAATTTCATGTTAGATAATGCCTTTGTAGCATGTCAGACATTTGCCCTCCCAGCTTCAGGATAAGAATGTTTTGGGGAAAAATCAGCCAAAAAGGGGAAATGTTAGACATCTACAAGTCTGTGATACTAATAATAATGATTTAAATAATGAAAACAAATTTTATTAGTTAAAAGACCCTGTCTGATTCTCGGTGAAACCCCACAAATTGAGGTAACACAATTTATAAATCACTTCATGGGCAATCAGCATGAAGTCAGGCAATCAAATTTTCCATGACCACATGAGTGAACCTTAGGAGTCCATTGGCAGTTTCTACCCCTGCCACGTCCAATTCCCTTCAAACACCTAAGAAGGACCACCCCCTTATATAGGCGAGGCGGATGTCCCCCAAGGTGAAAGATTTTGGATAATGGGGATTGGATTAAATTTATTAAATTTTTACCCCACGGGTAAATCTTGTGAAAGAATAATTTCCCTTATATTGTACACCCAGATGAAGCGAGTTTCTGATCTTCAAGAGGCTGCATTCTCATATCTTCTACTTGAACTGTAACAAGCAGTTTCAGACTTATCATTGAATTCCCTTTGACCATTGATACAGTTTAAATACTATAAGGTCTGATATTAAGAGGGTTCTCTTTTTCCCTGGACGTAACACTAATAAAAGTAAAAAACAAACTTTTTGTTTATTAATGTTTTTAGCTTTTTTATTTTATAACCCTATTGTAAAATCCAGAGGCGTTTAAGCACCAATGAGCATCAAAAAATCTGGATTCCAAATAAGTTGTGCTCGCTACATGGGATGCCATTTACACCAAATTACCAAACTCAAAAATGGAGGCCTTTAAAGTGAGTAACACATCAACTTCTCCCCTTCTAACTAAATTTAAGAGTAGGTGCCTCAAAAAAAAAAACTCACCAGCAGTCTATCTCGTCTTAAAAAGCTGGAGCAGAGCCCTTAAAACCCCTTTTTAAATACAAATACACCCCTGGTGAAGGGAGCATTTCTTCCTTCTTGTATGTTTATGAAGCTGCCATATATGGCACAACGGATAAGCAAAAGGTTCAACACATTCTTCCTTGCTTGAGTAAACTTAGCACAAGGAATGATAGTTTTTTACTTGGACTCTCTTCATACCTGGCAGTGGTGTAAGAGGCTTTCTTGGCTGAATTTGGATTAAAGCAGAGTCTACTCAGGGAAAAACAGGCCTTTATGCGCCTTATCATGTTTGAGTGAAAACCAATCATTGCCTTTGCTGAGCGATTTTACATCACTGCAAAAAGGGTTGTCAACGTCTAACATGCTAACCCTTGATAATGCTATCACAGCCATGTTAACTAGTTAGCCTTTTAAACCTATCTATCCAGGATTATCATATCAGTGAAACACCACTTCAAAAATATCCACGATATAAAAGAGGCTCAGTTAGACATTGGCAATTTCCATACATGTGCACCAACAAATGAAGCTTAGGTCAAACCTTCATCTCTAATCATTGAGGAGCTTCCTCCTTCGAACAGTTAGGAGTGAGGTCACTTGTGCCTATCCTCCCTGCGAAACCTGCTTCCTCAGTATGACTTTAAAATATTATCTCGCCCTCATGTAAATTGGAGCCCTGTAAAGTAGTTAATACTACAATCCCACATAAGCTTACTAAAACTACTGTGCTTTCCCTTCCAGCCAAGTTGGTAGTTGCGCGCCCTAAGGATAACCCTGCAACAATAAAGGGCTGGCTGAAAAGACAATGGTCAGTAGATAGCTAACCAACCTCATGTGGCTGTCACCCTACCTCAATTGCAACTTTGCCATTGGTTGCGAAAACCCTTGTGGATGAATCTGAGGGGGTTATGATGATTTTGGCTACTACTTATTGGGAGCTCCCACGGAAGTGGAGGTCCCTTATTGAATGAACACTAAAAGAGTAGACAAAACCACTATACCTGAGGAAACGTACCTTAGCCAAATTATAGGATGTCCAAGAGTCATTGACACTGCCAGCAATGGCGATCAATTTTTACTTGCTTGGTTTTACCTCTATAGTGGTTTCGTACCATAAACTCCATCCTGTATAATTACCCTGAGGCTGCACACAAATTAACCTCCACTTTCCAGCTCTAGGGGGATCTTAGCTCTGTCACCTAACTTTGGAGGAACACTCACCAAGGTTAAAGTGGTAATTAAAAAGTTTTGGTAATGGCTAATTTGGATACTAGCTCCCTAGATAACGTAATCTCCACTAAGCTCATCAAGAAGATAAAGCTGGCGCCTGACTTGGAGTACAATTGAGAATTTGGCACCGCCAGCCCAAACAGCACTTGTGCCATTGGGGCATACTCTTCACTTCCCATATGAATTGGGAAGCTTATATTATTATCCCCTGCAGTGGCCTTGGACAACAACGCCTATGATATGCTCATAGGTACCCAGTTTATGATTGGTACGAGGTAATAATAACATGAAGCAAGGTTTTCTCTCGCTACTCAACTATGAAGTCCCTTTAGTCTTATCAAACAAAGAACTCAGCAAGCAAAAATACCCTTGTCTGGTTGAATATTTCTTTTCAGCTATAATTTTGTATTATTCCACCTCTGTGCGCAACACAAAAAATGACCAATTCAGTGAATGTTAGGTACGGAATCCCTTTCTGTGCTGCAAATGAAGTCTTGATTAAGTCTGGTGAATGACGATTGATGGACACAAAAATAACTCTCCAAATACCGCCCCACTGCTTGTTGCACCTCATAAAGTCTTGAGGGTGTTACCCCTTGGAACTTCGGGTATTATCTTGGATACTAGACTCAGCCTACCAGAGGCCTATTACTATTCTACTGAAGACCTCACCGGGAAGGACATAATTATAATAAAACACCAGGAGATTGGCAGAGATTCTTTAATCCCAATGTAGGACATTGAAAGTATCCAATACATTGGCTCTTTGACTGATTTGGGCTTACCAATTAATAATTTGGTATGTACCTTACCCAACGTTCAATCTTGGATGAGTTGACCTCAGATGAGCTGAAAAAAGTTCATACTTTACTAGACGACTACAAAGCGACATATTCTCGAATTCAGATACTGACTATGGACACATGAAGGGTGGAACCACTCCATCGATGTGGGTGATGCCCACCCTATCAGGTACAAACCTTATCACAAGTCAAATGTGGAGAAACGGCAATTGAAGACGGAGCT